>JAMZAV010006505.1:0-36966 GCA_024449915.1 Sweltsa coloradensis
GTGACTGAGTGTCGAGGTCGCGATTGTCGTATCGGCTGTAGAAGGGGGGGGTGGGAAGAGCTAGTAGTCCTGCCCGAAGAAGTGCTGGTCTTCAGAAACTTTAGCACTGCAACAACCAAAGGTGTTGTCAGTGCGGGGCCAGATTACACACCAAACTTTAATGGCTGGCTAAATCAAAAGACAGGTCTTACCTTCTTCCAAGGATGGTCGAGATAGACGGCGTTTGTATGCGACGTGGAGACTACTCGTTTTATCCAATACAATTATCGATCACTGTATTTGTAGGACAATCAACACTCTTTGACTTTCTTCCTCACTAAACACAGTACTTTTTAACGTCTTATCTGCTCCTTATCGTAGGAATCGCCGGCTCATCAAGCAACGCGACCTGTCCGCGTCGTCCGCTCGCTACGACTGTGGTGAATGTATCTACCTTCGTTCTCGTCTGCTCCTTATCAGTTTGATTCTAACTAGTTATGTACAGTCCCGGTCACATAATTTTATGTCAGCTTCGTGGCGCAAAACCTGGCGTCACAGGAGGAAAGTCCCATACTGGTCAGAACCCGGCACGGGTAGGGGGAAGAGAAGAGTGGTTCTCAGTTCGTGGTCGTCAACGTCTTTGTCAAGGTCGTCGTAGTCGGGTGGTCGTCAAGGGAAGGGGGTGAGGTGCACTACAACGACTGCCAGAGCTCGATTCTAGCTCAGGGGAGATGTTTATAAAGTATGAAAAAATGATGGTGATTAAAGAAGAATTCGTTTATTTGGATTAAAGGCGCGTCAACCGTTAGGTCATAATGCACTACTTTAGCCTCTGCCTTGGTGATATGGGGAGAAGAGGCCCATGCTGTTCAGAACCAACCACGGGTAAGGGGAGGAATGGGGGGGGGGTGCCCACGTCGCTGTCGTCATCGTCTTTGTCATCGTTATCGTTCGTTGTGTCAATTGTCAATTAATGAGATTAGTTAATGGTGTGTTTGATGATAAGATTGTTGTCTTAGTGAATATATAACAAAAAAAATGATGATGATAATAGTAACAGCAAAAGAAAGTTACTTTTGTGAATGGAAATAAATAAATTAGAAATGTGTATGATGTGAATTAAATGTTGTTGAAGATTATTTTGGATGAGAAATCTAGAAAGCTGTCACCGTTATCATTTATAGAAGCTCGTCATATGATTGGGGGAGATCAAATTGCGTGCGCAAGGCATCATCTTCTAAGCACCTGGTTTCTGGTCAGAAAGCACTTTCTGGAACAAAGTCTTTTCGCCGTTTGTATAACCTATGGCCATCAGCTCTCGATGTCGATGTAAGGTCATATTGCACCTAGTGCGATAATGTATTTTATGAGTGTTTTAATGACATTTCATATTTTATCACAGGGTTGAACGTATGGGGTAGGGCGGGGGAACGCGGGGTGGGCAAGTCTGTGCTGGTCAGAACCAGAAACAAGCAAGAAGGGGCATGGGGGTAGGTGGCGGGGGCTAGGGGCCGGGGCGGGATCACGGCCGGGGTTGGGTCGGGGGGGCCTGTGATCTGTGACGAAATCAGTCTGGGTTCAGACAAAGGACAGAGGGCAAAGGAGGGTTTGGTGAGGGCTGGGCAGGGGTTGGTGGTTCCCCCAAGTCGTGGTTGTTTTCGTCTGTGGCATCGTCCGTATTGCCATCGTCGTCGTCGTCGTCGTCGGGGAAGTAGTCAAGGGTAGTTTAAAAAAAGTTTTTTTGGATTAAGGGCACGTCAACTGTTAGGTCATAATGTGCCACTCTAGCCTAGGAGATATGGGGAGGAAAGGCCCGAGCTGGTCAGAACCAGCCACGGGAAGGGAGAGGAAAGCGGGGTTCCCAAGCCGCGGTCGTTATCATCTTTGTCATCGTCATCGTCAGTGTTGCTATTGTCATCGTTGTCGGGCATGTAGTCAAAGGGAAGGGGAAAGTTCCTTGACGACGACCGCCAGAGCTCAGAAAGGGACCCGACGACATGGGAAGGGAAGTCTCATGCTGATCAGAACCAGCCACGGGAAGGTTGAGAGAAGAGGGTTCAGTTTCTCAAGGTGCCAACCAGAGCTCGCCTTTCGTTTCGGGGAGTCATTTTCCTCGTTCACTAGCTGATGTTTGCGAGATGATCGTTATAGCCTTTCTTGCCTTTAACGATTAGCAGAGCCATGTCCTGTGTTTAATTTGTTCCCCATGCCGGGCCCAGACGGCGACATGTAGGCCTAGCCCTATGCTGGTCAGAACCAGCCATAGGCGGGTAGCCTACGTGGGCCCAAGTCTTGAATCAACACAGCATTGTTCCTCCAGCAGCAAGGCAGAGCACGTAAAACCTCAGACCCCAATATGAATGTTCTCTGATGGCTACACAAGAAAATGCCAATGCTACAAGACCAATACTTTCTTCCGATCTAGACTTGAACCCCAGAGACTAACCGAACCTCTGTTGGCTTCAGTATTTCCGTGAGATTGACCAATATACATCAGTATTTATAATAATACCGATAGATTGTCAGTTTTTATCCATTTCTTGTTACAAAACTTAATTTAAACCAGACGACGCTAACTTTCTCGTCCAAGAAGGAAAAAAAACATGAGTAAGTGCAAATGTTCCAACAGTGCGTCCCACAGCCTTGTTGACGGGGAGCTTCAAGATTCCTACGCGGTTTGTTTACATTATTATTAGAGGCCGTGATTTTCTACATGGCAGTGACTTTTATTATTCATTTAAAAAATGTATAATCAATCACACTTGCCCTGCATTAGCTTTCCTGCCCTATGGGCAGTTAAAATTCAATAAAATCTAAAATCTAAATCACTGCCAGCTGATAATATGAATTATTATGATGCATCATTGTTTTCTTTATTTCGTTTTATCCAATAAGATTTTAATTAATCCACATGGCTTGGTATCAACTTCAACCGATGTTCTACACATTAAATAATGTAAGCCTACTTAATAATAGATATAAGGTCTCACAATTACGTCATTTTGTATTAAATTTTTTCTAGTCCAATAGGAAGTAATGTTTGAAACGGATTATTTGGATTAAGGACGCGTCAACCGTTAGGTCATAATGCACCACTCTAGTCTAAGGGATATGGGATGGAAGGTCCTATGCTGGTTAAAACAAGCCAATGGTAAGGGGAGGAAAGGGAGGGTTCTCACGTCGCGGTCGTCATTGTCTTTGTCATCTTTCGTGGTGTCATTGTTGTCATCGTCGTCGAGAGGTCGTCAAGGGAAGGGGGCAAGGTCCCCGACGACTATTGCCAGAGCTCGCATCTAGTTTTGGGGAGTATACTTCCCCTTTTACTAGCCGATGTTCGACGAAGGTGTACTACGATGGGAGAAACTAGGGCGCTTCAACCATGTAGGTCATATTTCACTGGCTGTCATGTATCAAGACTGTTATTAATTAAATGTATTCTTTTTATGTTTGTTTGTTTTAAAACTAATTTTTTAATACTTTCCGTGGGGGGAAACCTGACCAAGGTGCAATGTATGCCCCTCTTCAGCTGTCAACTTTGGGATTATTGGAGTAAGGACAATTGTGAAGGGATGCCCGAGGGCAGTTGAAGGTCACTCAATCCTTTGCCTTCGCATTCACGACTGAGGACAACCTGGCAAATATTAGAAGTTATGTGTTCAACACTTCCTGGAGGCATCACAAGTAATTCACTGCCTCCTAGATCAAGATAAACAAGACGTTTATCAAAGTAGCCAAAGAAGTCGACGATGTTTCATTTGTTTGTTATGTATGGTAACCAATGTGATCGTTGACTCTCTCGCATATCAATGGCTGACATTTACTAGAATAAAACCATTTCTGCTTCTATAAAATTACTCTCTTGTGTTATTTCACTCCGTTCCACTATAAATAATTAAGAGGTTATGGGCCCAGACCAACCCAGATCGTGTGTGGAAACATTTGGTGAGTGATTTAAATGTAGTTGTGAGTTAAATGGATATTTCCTAGTGTTGTGGGCTGGGTGCTAAAACACATTCTTTCTTGAAGAAGTTATTGAAAGATGTGTACGTGTTTGTAGCTGTTGGATGACGAATACGAGTCCCCATTGTGTGTAGTTGATTTTAAATCTATTGTGTGGTAAAGAAGAAGACAGTGAAATATGTCAACCAAAATGGATGAGTTTAAAATGCCTAGGTTAACCTCAGACAATTACCACACTTGGTCGATACGGGCAAGAGCCGCGCTCGTACAGAAAGGCTGTTGGGAAGCTGTAGATCCAGGTTTTGAAGATATGACGGAAATGGCCAATGAGGACAAGAAGAAAAATAACCGTGCTTTAACATTTTTGTTCTTGGTAGTTTAAGATAACTATTTGGATGACATTGGGAGTTGCGAAAATGCTAAGGAAGCGTGGTAGATTCTTCTAGAAATCCATTCGAAGTTTGGGCTTCTACACATTCTTCAGCTTTCTTTCTTCAATGTCCAAATGAAGCCAACAGAAGATACAAAAAGTTATCTTGGTCGTCTAATGGATCTACATAGAAAGCTGACGGGTAGTGGTTACGGCTTTAACCACAAAGAAGTAGCTATGGTTATGCTGATGGGTCTTCCAAGTTCTTATGAGCCTCTCATTCTCAATCTGGAGCAAGATGAGAATGGCCTATCAACGAAGAAGGTAAAAGCTAGACTCCTGGTTGAAGAGAAGAGGATATTACGACGTGAAGAAGATAGTAAACATACTGAAGAAGACGAGCCGAAGGCGTTGTTTACTAAAGGCAAGACGGATATATCCACGTTAGTCCTCACAAGAAGAAAGGAGAACAAGTGACAGTAAGGACAAAGATTCTCACACAGTCTCAAACGATCGACGACGAGTGCGTTGTTACTGCTGTGGTGAATGGGGTCACATAGCTAGAAATTGTCCAGGTGGAAGAAGTAGCGGACAAGACGAGAGAAATTTGCCAGGGTCAAGTGTTCAGCATGTCAAAAAGGTGAATCACAAGGTGCTAAGTGTGACAGACAAAGTAAGTAGGACTTATTCTGATTCCCTAGTCTGGTATTTGGATAGTGCTGCCACTGAACACATGACACCATACAGAGGCAAACTGAGTTCATTCAAGGAATGTTGCTCAAACGTAGAAGTTGCCAATGGAGAGAAGTTAGAGGTTTGTGGAACTGGATGTGTAGAATTTCTTTTGAACAAGAAATATGGGGAAATTAGTATCGAGTTGAATGACATCTTGTTTGCGCCAAAGTTGGATAGCAATCTTATTTCAGTTGGCAGACTAGAAGAACTGGGACTAGAGGTTTTATTCAAGGATGGTAAAGCAAAAGTTACGGAGAAAAACGGTGATGTCATTCTCACAGCGTTTCGTCAAGGAAGACTATACATACTGGAAGAAGCTGGTCCAAAGGCTAAAATCACAAAGAGGATTGATTTATCCTTGTGGCACCGTAGACTTGGACATCTCCATTCAGAAGCCGTAGAGAAACTGACTGGTTTAAATAAACCAAACCATAATCCGAATGAAACTGAAGAAGGAGTGGTAAACTGTGAAACTTGCGTACTAGGAAAGTTGAAGCAAACAAGTTTTACTGTAGGAGAAGCTACTCGAGCAACAGCACCTCTAGAACTGATTCATTCAGATGTCTTTGGGAAAGTAGTCCCTTCAACAAAAGGTGGCTCGAACTACTTCGTCAATTTTATTGATGATTTCACGAGGTACACTATGGTGTATCCAATGAAGAAGAAGAGTGAAGTCCTCAGCAAATTTGATGAATACCGGCGAATGGCCGAAAATCATCACGGAAGAAAGGTGAAGGTTTTCCGAAGTGACAATGGCGGAGAATATACTAGTCGTGAATTTAATGATTATCTAAAGAATTGTGGAATCCGACGCCAGACCACAGTTCCTGGAACTCCTCAGCAAAATGGAGTTGCTGAAAGAATGAATCAGACGCTACTAGACATGACGAGATGCTTGTTAATAGAATCTGGTGTAACGAGAACACTATGGGCCGACGCTCTACTTACAGCATGCCAAATCAGAAACAAATGTCCCTCTAATGCAATTGACGGGCAAATACCTGCAACTCTATGGTTTGGAAAAGAATCGAAGTTTCAACACATAAGAGTTTATGGATGCAAAGCTTGGAGCGTTGTTAACCCAAGAAAGAAGAAAGGCAAGCTTGATGCGAAGTCGGAAGAGTGTGTGCTGATTGGATATCCTGATGGTGTCAAGGGTTATAAGTTATGGAACTGGAAAACTGACGAAATATTGGTGAGTCGAAATGTAAAATTTGACGAATATTCATTTCCATGCAAGGCTATGATCAACAAGACAACCCAGAGCGCCAACATTGCTAGCGAAGACATGTTATTTAGAGTAGAGAGCGTGGACGACGAACCGCATCTCATTGATAGACATGGCAATGCAGAATCAGGAGAGGTGGATGACGAGGGGGAGATTGTCGAATTTCATCCTCCCTCAACATCTACACATTCAGTAGACGAAGCAACACTGGATGTACCTAGACGTTCGGAACGACTGGCTACGAAGAAGGTCCCAAAGGAGAAGTGTTGTGTCTGCACTAAAGGCATGCAGCATGACGTCGAACAAGACCCCAGCACAGTAGAAGAAGCTTTATCGCGACCTGATGCCAAAGAATGGGAAGAAGCAATTCAAGAAGAGTTGGATAACCTGAGTAGGAACGAAACATGGAGTACCGTCCCACGACCGAAAGAAAGACGTATTGTTAAGTGCAAATGGATTCTGAAAAAGAAATTTAATGAAGATGGAAATCTAAACAGATACAAGGCAAGATTGGTAGCACAGGGACATACGCAAGTAGAAGGCATCGATTATCACGAGACATTCTCTCCAGTTGTGAAAATAAAGTCGATTAGAATTCTCTTGGCGATGGCAGTAGAAAGAAACTGGGAAATTCACCAACTTGATATCACAGCCGCATATCTGCATGGAACTCTGAAAGAAGAAGTGTACATGGAACAGCCAAGAGCATTATGCAAGACTGAAAGAAGTGATCAAGTGTGTTTGTTGAAGAAAAGCCTATATGGATTGCACCAATCGGGAAGAGAATGGAACACAAAACTCGACGAGTTCCTAAAATCAATTGGACTTCACAGATCCAAGGCTGATCCCTGCATCTATTTCAATGACGAGCGTGATTTAATTATTGGCGTATACGTTGACGATTTGCTGATAATTTCAAAGGACGAAGAAACAATTAAGAGATTTAAACTGGATATAAGCAAACAGTTAAACATAAAAGACTTGGGAAGAGCAAGACATATCCTGTCTATGCGAGTGGAGAGAAAAGAAGATGGTTCACTCACTCTAGACCAAACAACTTACATAAGAGAACTTCTGAACACATTCGGGATGGAAGACGCCAAAGGGGCTTCGACGCCACTTGATCCTGGAATGAAATTCGAGAAGTCAAATGACAATGAAGTAATGTCAGCGGACGGAGCATTCCAATACAGACGAGCCGTTGGAGGGTTGCTATATCTTGTAGGAGGAACAAGACCTGACCTGGCATTCGCCGTTACTTATATGAGTCAATTCAATGATCGGCCCAGCAAGGAACACTGGACAGGAGTGAAACACATTCTCCGGTATGTCAAACAGACGAAGACGATGGGTCTGACGTACAGAAGAACACAGGGGAAACCGAAAATGACAGCTTACTGCGACGCAGATTGGGCGAGCTGCAAAATAGATAGACGATCTTTTAATGGATATGTGTTCATGCTAGCTAATGCAGCAATATCCTGGAGCAGCAAGAAGCAGAAGACTACTGCACTCTCGACTGTCAAAGCCGAGTACATTGCAATGAGCCACGCTAATAAAGAAGTGCTCTGGTTGCAAAGTTTCTTAGGAGAGATAGCCGCAGATGATTTGATCTGCACCCCACAAGCAGTTTTGGCAGACAATCAAGGAGCTATTGCACTAGCGAAGAATTATACAACTTCGGAGAGGAGCAAACACATTGACATTAAGCATTTCTTCTTACGAGAGAAAGTTGAATCTTGTAAATTAGAATTGTGTATGTGCCAACAGCTGATAACCTCGCGGACATGATGACGAAGACCATCACACCGAAGAAGACTACCGAACATCGTTCTCAAATCGGACTGCAAGATGTAGAGAAGTATTAAACAAGGGGGAGTATTAGAAGTTATGTGTTCAACACTTCCTGGAGGCATCACACGTAATTCACTGCCTCCTAGATCAAGATAAACAAGACGTTTATCAAAGAAGCCAAAGAAGTCGACGATGTTTCATTTGTTTGTTATGTATGGTAACCAATGGTGATCGTTGACTCTCTCGCATAATCAATGGCTGGCATTAACTAGAATAAAACCATTTCTGCTTCTTTTTAATTACTCTCTTGTGTTATTTCACTCCGTTCCACTATAAATAATTAAGAGCAAAAACCGTTAGTCACCACGGGTTTCAAACCGGGACCTCCCGAATCAGAGTCGCGCGCCTAACGCTCAAACCAACACTGTCGGTGAGTGTTAGTTATTGTTGTCTTAGTTTAGAAGGTAGAGAGAATGTTGTGAGAATATGAAGTTTTGTCTCCGACAACTAAGAGATTTATAACGATTAAACATCTTTAATATTATTACTTAAATACCAACTTATTGGTTATTGAGCGCACCTCTCAAATTGGGAAAGAGAATTGAACATACCTTTGCTGGACAGATCCACAGCCACAAGCAATGGAAGGGAGAGTTTTATAGTCTATTTCTGTAAGTTAAGTTGATAAGAATTAAGGACACGTCAGTTAATAGATCATTCATTAGACGAGAGAGCGCTGCGACTGATCTAACAATTCAAGTCAAACGGCGCTTATTCTGTCACTGTGTTTGTGAGTGACTGTGTACGCCGAAAAACAGCTGTCTGTGCAAGCAAACCAGCGCTCGCCTCTAGTTTCGAGGAGTAAAATACTCTCCTATTTGCCAGCTCATGTTTACGAGTTGGACTTTGTCTCCTCTGTCGCCTAATACTATTAGCAGAGCCATGGTCCCTGACGACGACTGCCAGAGCTCGCCTCTAGTTTCGGTGAGTAACATACTAACGTACAGAGCCTACAAGCTGGTGTTTGCGAGATGGCGACGCGTGTACCCCGTAGGCCCGACGCAATCAACGAGTGAGCGATAACCAACCAAAGATCGATGTTTTAATTGGAAATATGGCAATCAGTGGTATGGACAGTGCGAACACCCGCGGATCAACGCCAGAATCACCGAGGCCGATTCAGATCAACCTTAAATTTATTATGTGCCTCGTTGCTAGGACGGCTTCAATGTCACCGTTTACAAATTCGTAACCCAATAACTGGTGAATTTAAGTCAAAATCAGAAGTTAAAAATAAAATACTACTGTGACACCGGGAATCAAACCCTGGACCTTCTGCACTGGAAGCAGAGAAGCTAACCACAGAACAACGAAAGAGAAGGAAATAAATAAAATTTTTGTTATAGTAATAGCAAAAGAAAAATAATTTATTTGAATGGCAATAAATAGCAATGACATTTTTTTTTAAATTAAGGACGCGTCAACCGTTAGGTCATACTGCACCGCTCTAGTCTAGGGGCTATGGGAAGGAGGGGTCCATGCTGGTCAGAACCAGCCATGGGTAAGGGGAGGAGGGGGGTTCTCACGTCGCGGTCATCATTGTCTTCGTCATCGTTCGTGGTGTCAATGCTGTCATCGTCGTCGGGGAGGTCGTCAAGGGGTTGGTCAAGTTCCCCGACGACGATTGCCAAAGCTCGCCTCTGGTTTCAGGAAGTATAAATTATCCCTTACAAACTAGCTGATGTTTTTTGAGATGGACTTTTTCTATTAAATCGCCGTTTACGATTAGCAGAGTCATGCTCTGGGCCAATTCTACCCCGGGCCCAGACGGGGGATCAAATGATGACGATTATAATTGTTTATGTTGCTTGACATCTCTATACAAAGACTTAGGCTATCCGAGAAGATTAATTAATAATATATTTAACAAAGAAGATTGACGACGAGGTGAGAAACTAGGACGCTTTAACCGGTTTGGTCAAATCGCGCCGCCTGTGTTATTGTAAGTTAATGAAATGTGTTTTTGGGGTGTTTGATGACTACATTGGTTTTTAAGTTTATAAAAGAAAATAAGGTTAAAAGTAGCTAGACAGGGTCGAGCCAGCGACCTTAGCTTCAAACAACAATGTCATGACCGAACTTCTAGCTGGCTTTAGTTCTCACTTGAGATTCGCTCTGTTTTGCCTACAACTAAACTTTAACTTTTACGTTTCTAGAGATTTTATTTCATGAGCTTTGAAAGAAAAAATGTTGAAAACATCGTCAATTCAAAGACTGCTCAAAGTTTGGTCGGCTTAAATTTTCTGAAAGTCCTTTGGCAGCAGCTTCGACGGATGGAAATACACCTTAAAATTGGGATTGTTAACGGTTCTATTTTAAACGTCGGGAAACCACTTTTTAAAACACAATTCTTCAAAATAACCAAAACAAACATTTATTTAGCTTTATTATAGCAAAGTGGAGTTGGTTAAAGAGGATTGATGCTTCTCAAGCGAGTTTAAAAATTTGTTCTTAATAAACTTGTTATATTTTAGTATCAAACAAGAAACACACATTTGATACACACATTGTTTTTGAGGGCGCGTCAACCGTGATGTATCAGAACGGGTGTATTCAACGACGACGACGACGTGAGAAACAAGGGTGCTTCAACCGGTTAGGTCATATTGCGCCGCCTGTGATATTGAAAGTTGATGATATGAGTTAATGGTGTGTTTGTTGATAAGATTGTTTTCTAAGTGTATAAATAACAAAATAAAATGATGATGATGAAAGTAATAGCAAAATAAAAGTTATGTATGTGAATGAAAATAAATAAATTAAAGAATTGTGTATGATGTGAATTAAATTTTGTTAAATAGTTTACTATGGACGAGGAATTTAGAAAGTTTGTCGCCGTTATCATATGATAAGTTCTTCGTATGAACGGGAGAGATCAAATTGCGTGCTCAAGGCATTATATTTGGTACATTCTGCTAGCAAATGATGTACGGTTAAAGATACATCACATGTGTCACATATGGGAGTGACCTTTTCTCTGGTAAAGAGATATCCGTGAGTTAGACGTGTGTGGTCTATTTGAATTCTAGACAATACCACCTCTTCCCTACGTGAGAGTCGAGACGTAGGTGGACGAATTTTAGTAGTCAGTGTGGGCATCACACTACGCTATTTGTTTTTTTTCAACACATCCCAAGATGCTTGTCGCAAATCAAACAATCGTTCCTTGTATCCACTCTTGACATCTGGAACGGGAACGAGATTGAAATCAACGTCGCGACGCTGGGAAGTTTCCTTAGCAGCCCGATCAGCGTGTTCATTTCCTTCTATGCCCACAACATGGCGAGGCCATTGGAATGGATGAGTAATAAATTTGGTTGAACTAATTACTTTGAATTTTGAGTTCAAAATGCGTTTCATTGTTGACCACAGAAAACTGCAAAATTGTGGAGTACTGTTTATTTTTTGTTTATTGGGATTAGGTGCGCGTCAACCGTTAGGTATAATAATGCGTCACTCTAGCCTAGACGATATGGGGGCATGGTGGTCAGAACCAGCCACGGGTAGGGGAGGGAAGGAGGGTATTCTCACGTCGCGGTCGTCATCGACTTAGTCATCGTCGTCGGGAAGGTCGTCAAGGGAAAGGGGAGGTGTCCCGACGACGATTGCCAGTGCTCGCCTCTAGTTTCGGTGAATAGTATACTAGCTGATGTTAGCGAGGTGGACTTTGTCTCTTTCCTCGCCTTGTACGACTAGCAGAGCCATGCTCTGGCCCAGACGGGGTCTGGGTCACTAAAACATTCCGTACGAGGAACAGTGTCATCTAAACAACCACAGGTCAACCTATGACCTAGGTCCGGTTGTGTCATGAACGCGACACTCGTCCACAGACGAACAGACGTAACTTTAGCTCTATAAAATAATATCAATACGGATAGTTTGAAATGTTTATTTAGATTAATTTTAAGTTTTGTTTATTTAATTTTTTAATTTATTATATAACGTTCTTCACAAGTCAGTTGGTTTTAAAAAATAACAATGATGTTGATGATAATAACAAACAATGTTTGGTTACTTTGGACTTGTTCTTTCAACACCTGGGAACTCCCTACGAACCTCTGGGGTACACGGACCACAGTTTGGGAACCACTGGCATAGACGATAAGAAAGCTCTCTATATGAGCCTAACCTTCAAACGACGAAGTAAGCAACTAGGGCGCTTCAACCGGTTAGGTCATATTGCGCCGCCTGTGATATTTGAAGTTAGTAAATTAAGTTTATGGTGTGTTTGGTGATTATAATGTTTTCTTTGTTTGTAAAAGATAAGAAAAGAAAATAGATGAACACAAGGTTACGAATGATGGGTAAATACACATGAAAACAAACGAATACAAACGAATTGGGGCTAACATATTGCCATCATAACTAATTGGAGGTGACCTTCGAAATTTCTGAACTTAGAACTGCCACGTTTTTGGGTATAATCGAAGAAAAATTTCTCATGAATATCGTACTTTTACGATTTTTCCGATTTTTAATGCGATTATTTCGTGTTATTTGGGCCGATTTTGACCGAACGGGTAGGACTACAACGTTCATATTTTACATGGACATTTATGTAATGGTCATGTATTGCCTTTTGACAGAAAAAGTTTCAAAAGTTAGCCATTATCCATAGAATAAAGGTTTTAATATGAGTTTGTTTTTTTTATATAATAACAATTAACAAGTAACAACAATAACGTGAAAATAATCACCTACAATGCGTTCAAAAAGCTCTTGCAAAAGTAAAGAGATCCCACGCAAACTAAAAAACATACAAAACAGCATATCCATCAACGCGACTAGCAAAAGCGTTCGCGAAGCGGCTTGTAATATAAAATGTATAGCCACTTTAATAATAAAGTAATAGCAAAAGAAATATAATTTATTTGAATTAGTGAAAAATTAAATATTTTCTATGTGACTAATTTGGTTCGACAACTACTTCAAGCGAGAAAACGGGTTAAAGTTGAATCATTCCATAATCTTTTTTTGTTATTATAAAGGGTGCGTCAACTGTAAGTTCATATTGCGCCACTCTAGCCCAGGGAATGTGGGGCCATCCAATGCATGTCTGAACCAGCCACGGGTAGGGGGAGGAGAGGGGGTAGTTTCTCACGATGCCGACTATAGCTCACCTCTAGTTTTCGAAAGTTTTAATCTCCTAGATATTAGCCAATGTACATTTCCCAGGTAGACTTTATCTCTTTTTTCGACTTTTACTATTAGCACATGGGACATGCTCTGTACCAGATTGTACCCCGGGCCTAGACGGGGATTCTTAGCATAGTACATTTATTATATAGCTTTTGTGAAATAAATAAATAAATGTGTATGATGCGAATAAAATGATTTTAAATAAGTTACTTTGAATGAAAAATTTAGAAAGTTTGTCGCCGTTATCATAATATGATTGAAGTTCTTCATATGATTGGGAGAGATCAACTCTAGCCTAGGGGATATAGGACAAAGGTGCATGATGGTCAGAACCAGCCGCGGGCAAGGGGGAGGAAATGGGGAGTTCTCACGTCGCGATCGTATTCGTCTTTATCATCGTTCGTTGTGTCATGGTCATCATCCCCGGGGAGGTCGTCAAGGGAAAGGGGAAGTGGCCGCGACAAAGATTTTCAGAGCTCCCCTCTAGTTTCGGGGAGAAATATACTCCTATCATACTAGCTGGTTTATTTGGATGAAGGACGCGTCAACCGTTAGGTCATAACACCACTCTAGCCTAGGGAATATGGGGAGGAGGTGCCATGCTGGTCAGAACCAGCCACGGGTAAGGGGAGGAAGGGGGGTTTCTCACGTCGCGTTCGTCATCGTCATTGTCATCGCGATATATCCGTTAGTGAGACGTGTGTTTCCTATTCGATATCTGGATAAACAAAAAAATAATTTGAACTTTGGTGGAGGCGCCGGTCCAGTCTATTTGTAGCTTGTATACACAATGTGATTAATTTAAAACTTACACAACACAAGAATGTGTGTATATTGGTTGTTTAAAGTAAGGGCGCGTCAACAGTTAAGTCTCAATGTGCCACTCTAATCAAGTCTCATCCTGGTCAGCACCAGCCTCGGGCAAAGTGGTGAAGGATCTCCCCGTTGCTAACGTCAACGGCCAGAGCTCGCCTCTAGTTTTGGTGAGTATTTTACTCCCATACATAATAGATGATGTTTGCGAGAAGGAATTGATCTCTTTTCTCGCCTTGAATAGAAAAATAGAGAATTTATTAGAAGATCTATGCTCAGAGTTAAATCTATCCCGGGATTGTTTTGTAAATGTTTATTCACAAATAGTGATTTTTTGTTAATTTGGATAGAAGACGCGTCAACCATTAGGTCAAAATGCACCACTCTAGTCTAGAGGATATGGAGAGGAGGGGCCCATGATGGTCAGAACCAGCCACCGGTCAGGGAAGGAAGGGGGGTTTCTCACGTCGCGGTCGTCATCGTCTTGGTCATCGTTCGTTGTGTCATTGTCATCGTCGCCGGGGTCGTCGTCAAGGGAAGGGGGAGATGTCGCCGATGACGATAGCCAGAGCTTGCCTCTAGTTTCGGGGAGTATTATACTCCCCTATTACTAGCTGATGTTTGCGAGGTGGACTTTTTCATTGAATCGCCTAGTACGATATTAGCAGAGCCATGCTCTGGGCCAAATCTACCCCGGGCCCAGACGGGGGATAAAGAAGCGTTTGCTTGAGACAACTATTTTTCCGTTTCATTCCTAGCTGGCACTGGCGTTCGGCATAAAAACCGGTTTCTAGGGGAGGTATAGTACAGTCCTGAAGACGATGGCTTAGTCTGACTGATGTAAGATCAGTTAAGCGTGTAATTGACAGAAGGAGATAATTGTACCTGTCTCCGTTGAAATTAGTCTTTTGTTAAATGCTAGTCGGTAGACGAGTAGAGTGAGGGCCTATGTACGTAAGCCGACACGGGTTCGATTCCCAGTGACCCGGTAGGGCACACGTTTTCGAAAGTTTCAATGCCTCCATTATAATAAGTAATTACTAATTACCATATTAGTATTTTTAACATACCTCATGTTAGCAGTACATTACATGTAATCAGTTATACACAGCCGGGAGTGTTTCCCTACTGATGAATTAAAGAACAATTGCACAATATAGCGCCAAGGCGCTTGTTAACAATGAATAATAATTGCCGTTCGAATAAATGAAATGAGTTTTAGTTAACTCAATGCTCTGTTATTGATCAGTGTAAAAACCGAATGATACGTGCTTATTAGCAACCAGTACAGTGCGCCATCAATAAATACGACAATCAAATCAAATCAAATCATTGTAGGTGATTTTGTCAAGTTTCTATTGTTACTTGTCAATTGGTATTATTTACCGTAAAAAACTTATATTCAAAGCTTTATTTCTATGGATTCTGGCTAATCTTTTCAACTTTTTCTTTCAATAAGGTACTCCATCACCATAACCTTAATGTTAAGCGAAGACTTCAATTTCACCGACCCCCCCCCCCCCCAAAAAAAAAAAATTTAGCTCGGGTGTTTTTTTTTTTTTTTTTCTGTCTGTTTGTTCGCTCTCTACCGGGCAAACGGCATATGCGATCTTGATGAAAATTTAAGGGGACCTTCGAAATCTCTGAACTTAGACTTGCTACGTTTTTGGGTACAATCGAAGAAATATTTCTCATGAATATCGTACTTTTACGATTTTTTTCGTCTGTCCCGACGAGATGCAGGAGGACGATTGTTTGTCCATGTGGGAATCACACGACGTAGGCCTAGTTTACTATTTGTAACACACAAGATGTCTGTCGCACATCTTTATTTTATTTTTCTCTTTCTCTTAATACTTCTCATGAATATCGTACTTTTACGATTTTTTTCGATTTTTAGTGCGATATTTTCGTGCCATTTGGGCCAATTCTGATCAAACGGGTGGGGTTACAACGTTCATATTTCACATGGACATTAAGGTTATGGTGATGTATTGCTTTCTGAAAGAAAAAGTTGAAAAAGTTAGCCAGAATCGAGAGAAATAAAGCTTTTAATATACGTTTTTTTGACTTTTTGTGCGATATTTTCGTGCCATTTGGGCCAATTCTGACCAAACGGGTGGGGCTACAACGTTCATATTATACATGGACATTAAGGTTATGGTGATGTAGTACCTTTTGAAAGAAAATGTAGAAAAAGTTAGCCAGAATCTATAGAAATATAGCTTTTAATGTAAGATTTTTACGTTAAATAATAACAAATTAACAAGAAACAATAGAAACTTGACAACAATCACCTACAATGCGTCGGCAGAAAAACAAAGCACTTGCAAAAGTAAAGATAGCCCACGCAAACTAAAAACTTTAAAAAAGCTCATCCATCAACGCGGCGGGACTTTAGCGTTTTCCTAGTTATATTTTAATGACATGATAATGAGAAAAACGATTTTTAGTTTATTTGGATTAAGGACGCGTCAACCGTTAGGTCATAATGTACCACTCTAGCCTAGGAGAGGAAGGGCTCATGCTGGTCAGAACCAGCCACGGGTAAGGGGAAGAAAAGGGGGATTCTCACGTCGCGCTCGTCATAGTCTTTGTCGTCATTCGTTGTGTCATTGTCATCGTCGCCGGGGAGGTCGTCAAGGAAAGGGAAGGTGGCCCCGAGGACGATTGCCAGAGCTTGCCTCTCGTTTCGGGGAGTAATATACTCCCCTCTTACTAGCTTATGTTTGCGTGGTGGACGTCATCTGTTTAATCGTCTTTTACGATTAGCAGAGCCATGCTCTGGGCTAATTCCACCTCGGACCCAGACGGGGGTCCAGAGGTCCGACCGCCCCTAGGGAGTAATATTTTCCTCTCCTTATGGACTTTGACTCTTTTCCCACCTCTTACGATCGCCAGAGCAATGTTTTTAGTCACGCATTTCTTATGGTAACATTTTCTAGTAGTTCGGGGGTTAAGGAACACAGATAGGGTGAACCTTGCATTTCATTCTAGAAGCAAGCCACTTGGCACAGTTACTTATTAGACCTTATTGATTGATTGCATTGATAATGCCAAGATGAAATTGCCATTGCCAATGACACAGTGGCGGAATGGGGACCACCCAGTGAGGCGGTGACACGTTGGATATGAGTTTATGTGTGTTCGATCAGTCAAAAAAGCTACGAGGGTACTCAAATTACTTATTAAACTTTATTGATTGATTTAATCGATGGTGCCAAGATAAAATTTCCATTTTGCACCACTGGCACAGTGGCGGACTGGGGGCCGCCCAGTGACACGTTGGATATGCGTTTTTGTATGTTCGATCAGTCGAACAAGCTGAGATGAATGAAATGCAAGGTTGAATCCCCTCACCCCCGGACTATAGGGCTCAGAAAATATGTATCGTGCAAAAGCTGGTGACCCTGTACGCGGCCTCCGTGAGTTGTGTATGTGGGTCCTTCTTCGCCATTTCCAAACATTACTTTCTCAGGACGACGACGTGAGAAACTAGGGCGCTTCAACCGGTTAAGTCATATTGCACCGCCTGTGATATTTAAATGTAATGAAATGAGTTTATAATGTGTTTTATGATTATATTGTTTTTAAGAGTATGTATATAAGAAAATAAAATGATGGTGATGATAGTAATAGCAAAACAATAGTTATTTATTTACCTACTTACATTTATACATATTTATCTGGGTCGGAGCTGGTTCGCATCGCGTGAGTCTCCCATAAGAGAGCTGCTAGCTGATGTTTGCGAGATGGACTCTGACTCTTGTCTCGCCTTCTACAAGCAAGAGAGATTTTTCTTTTAAAATAGACGTGATAGACTAGGGCACTTCAACCGGTTAGGTGACATTGGGCCACATGTGATTTTGTTAATAAATTAAATTTGTTGGGTGCATAGGCGTCCGCAGAGATTTTCTAATAGGGGGGACAGATCAAGGACATAGTCATGGGGTGGGGGGGAGTTTCGCGCCTGCATGTATATCCGTGGGAAATGGACCAAGCACGGGGGGTCGGGGGGCGAAGCACCACACAAATATGGCGCCGCAGGCGATTTAAAAAAATCATGTTTTTAGAGTGCATTAGGTATGCAAGTGGTAATGCAATACCGAAACAATGTAGTTTGAGTGCGTCAATTTGATTTGCCGTCATGTCGAGCTTATAATTCTCAGCATACATGGCAACATAACGTTTGACATTTAAGAGGTTTGCACGATAAAATAATTAACTATTTTTATGGAATAATATGAAAAAAAATTATTTTTAAAGAGTCATATGGGGGAAGGAGATCGCCCCCCGTTCCCCCTGTATCCTCCACTGCCACATGATCGCCATTCTGCGAGGGGGAATGTCTGTGGCGGAAGAGGGACGGGGTCTGGGACATAGCCCTAGCCGCCGGAGTCGAACATTTTTGGGGGTTTTGGGGGAGGGCTTAAAACTATTTGAAAGTAAGAATGGCTATTATTTACACTTTTTTACATTTTTGTTATCATAAAACTTATTTGAAAGGGTAGATAATATATTTCTTATTTTGTATTTTTCAATCAATTATTTTTAGTGAATTTTTAAGAACACTGAGTTTAATGGGGGAGGGGGGACAAAGCCCCCCCCAGGCTCAGCCCCACCCCCTGCGAACGCCAATGGTTGTGCGTTTGACAATGATGATGTTTTCTAACTTTATAAAAGAAATAAAACTATATAGATCATTGCGATAGTAAATGAAAATGTATTTATTTGAATGACAGCTGGAATGTGTTTGCTGTAAATTAAATTTTGCTGAACAAATAAATCTGAATTTTAAATTTTAAAAAGTCACAGTGAACATAATAAAGACTACGATTGAGGTTCTTCAACTGAATATATATATGTTTCAAAAACAAGCCACTACTTCTCATTGTTTTATCTTCTTCTCGGTGTTTTGCATCATCGCCTTCATCATAGTGCGTCGTACGTAACAAACCATGTTCATCAAAACAGACGTCTATTGAATAGAGACAAACCACCCAGACACTGCACGAGGTAGCGTACCAAGGGGAACTTTACCCCCCCCCCCACTCCCCCTGACACACCCGGGTTTAACCACCCACCCCCCTCAGGACCCTCCCCCCACCCCCAAGTGAGGCCGCTGTTATCCAAATAAACCCAAAATTAGTAGTACCGGGTTTGTAATGTATATATAATATTCATCGATCACATATAAATAAACATTCATTTCTGACAAGGCATGTGTGATTATTTACTTTTTGTTTCGTTTGATTAAGGGCGCGTCAACCGTTAGGTCATAATGCACTACTTTATCATAGGGGATATAAAGAGGAAAAACCCATGCTGGTCAGAACAAGCGACGGGTAGGGGGAGGAAAGGAGGGTTCTAACGTTGCGGTCGTCATCGAGTTTGTCATCGTTCGTTGTGTCATTGTCATCGTCTTCGAGGAGATTGTCGAGGATGTCGTCAAAGGAAAGGGGAGATGTCCCCGCCGACGAATTTCTCTTGAATCGCCTTGTACGATCAGCAGTGCCATGCTCTGGGCCACGTCTACCCCGGGCCCAGACGGGGGCAATCCTAGTGATGTTAATAGTCCTTTGCATAATGGGCATGTGGGTATAAAATTTGGGGCAAAGGTTGACCTATATCACTAGAAAGGTCTTGAAGAGACGATTCCAAATATCCATGATAGACCAGCAGCAGCGGTAGCTTTCTACCCAAAATTCAAGGTCAAAGGTCAAATTATTACTATTTTGATAAATTAATTTCTCATTGTTGCAATTTTTTTCTTTTTTCTTTTAATAGATTTAAGAATCAGATAAATTTGTAAATTTTCATAAAATAAAGTAAAATTTAATATTTGACCTTTTGTGACCCAAAATTAGGTCACAATTACCAATTTTGTACAATATTTGTCAATATTGCATTTTCTTCTACATTTTGGTGACGTTTTATGTGCACATGCATTTTTATCACATGCAATAGTACCACACACATGTATTCGGGTGTAATATCTGATTAAAAGCATGGCCAAGGTCATTGGGTCAGTTGTGGAAAGGTCAAATAAGCTTAAAAATGTCGAAAATATCGAGTGGGTACTCTAAAGAAAGACATTTTCAGTTAGATTGCTACGACAAATATGATATTGTTCAAAATATTAATATATCAAGGTTATCCTTCAAACAAGATAGTTTGAACTTGACATTTTAACTTTTATGACCCAAAATTTTGTCACAAATTTATAATTTAAAAATGTTACATTTTCTCATACGTTTTGATTTACTACTTCAAATTCATTTTTATGAAATACATTAGTATCTCACACATGGTTTTGGTGTGTGCTCTGATTATAAGCATTGCCAAGATTATTTGGTCAGTCGTGAAAATGTCAAATATGCTTGAAAAAGATCGAAAATATTGAGTGGGTCACGAGTCATGATTCGATGTTATCACAACGGAGATCTCTTGTCCTTTTCGGTGATTTTATAGCATTTATATTACACCGGTGTCGATATTATTTTGATGGATTTGCTGATCAAACCGAAATGTAATTCGATAATTGTAATGACAGCGAACAGAGTAGAAGAAATCACATGATTCACTAACATTAACTAACTAACTCTGCTGGCATCAGCGTTTCGAGAAGCAGAGGGTTGCGCCCCCATCGACATTGTCTTTGATTTATAGAGAGTCTTCAATAAAAAAAAATTGGAACGACTTCGTAGGAGTACACCCAAATTCTCAAAGTTCAAGATGTCATCGCTGGGCACTGCATTCGTGACTGGAGAAGATTTCTCCAAAGCTCTCATAATAAAACTAAGCTAATCAATTTTGTTTTTGAAGATTGGAAATCCAAGGAGAAGAGACAGAAACTTGGTGCCAAGAGTCTTCTACGTTACTTGTGAGGAGACTTGTGTGTGGAGGTAGCCTCCATCAGCTGGCAGCCTTGTTCTGAACTCACAAGAAGAAGCCGACACTCGAATGCTGCTACATGCTAAGCATGCATCACTACAAGGCTACAAGTCAGCAAGCATTACATCTTCTGACATGGACGTGCTAGTTTTATGTCTCTGGGCTTCGTTTCGCCATGTTCTCAAAGAGAGGGACAAAGAACAGAACACATTATACTGATGTTACCAAGATTGTGAGCTCTGCCAGGACTTCATGCTTTGACAGGAAAAGCCGGCTCTTAAAACGCTTCGCAAGAATATTGACTTTAGTGAAGATTTAAGTCAACTGGGCCATGATTGGGCACTTAGACGTGAACTCCTAAACAAAATCAAAGCATTTGTCTGCAAACTTTACGCGATAAAGACTACATAACTAGCGTTAATCAGCTCCATTACGAACTGTTCAGAAGTAAGTGTGGTGAAGTTGACTCTGAGCATTTACCACCTTTGCCATGACTGTTTGTCTGCACTCGTTTCGAGGGCAAATTATCAAGCTGCAGTTTGATACAGATGTCTCGAACCACGTCCATCCGTTTCCGATCCAACGTCCCATGGATGGAGGAGGAAAAAGAATGGTGATCTTACAGTGGAGTAGACGGTAGGACGTCCAGCACCATTGGCAGTGATGGAACTGTTGGCATGCAATTGCCCAAGAGTCTGCGAGCTGCCAAACTGTGAGTGCTTCACAAACAAAGTTACTTGCACAAACGCTTGTAAATTAAAAGATTGCACAAATTTTCAGTCAAATGAGGAGAGCGATGAAGAAAGTTTCGATGGTTCGGATAGTGATGGCTGAATCTCCTCTGACTCCGAAAGGAATTCGAATTATTAACTTTATGTCTACATTGCTTCACAACTAAATCCAGTAGACTGACGAGGACCTCAAGTTGGTAACATGCAGTAACAAAGATCTCGACCTGATCTTTGTTGGTACCCCGGACATTGATGTACGCACAAATATTTATTGATGACGCATCGCATTTTCAATCTAATCACGCAGCGCTATCATGTAGTGTTTCAATGCCAATGCATAAAATGTTGGTGAATCATGCGATTTCTTCTACTCTGTTTGCTGTCATTACAATTATCGAATTACATTTCGGTTTGATCAGCAAATCCATCAAAATAATATCGACATCGGTGTAATATAAATGCTATAAAATCACCAAAAAGGACAAAGAGATCTCCGTTGTGATAACATCGATTCATGACTCGTGACCCACTCGATGTTTTCGACCTTTTTCGAGCATATTTGAAATTTTCAAGACTTACCAAATAATCTTGGCAATGCTTATAATCAGAGCACACACCAACAGAAATGTGTGAGATACTAATGTATTTCATAAATATGAATGTGAAGTAGTAAATCAAAACGTATGATAAAATGTAACATTTTTTTAATTCAAAATTTTGCGACAAAGTTTTGGGTCATAAAAGTTCAAATGTCAAGTCAAACTATCTTGTTTGAAGGATAACCTTGATATATTACTATTTTGAACAATATTACATTTGTCGTAGCAATCTAACTGAAAATTCTTTTCTTTAGAGTACCCACTCAATATTTTCGACATTTTCAAGCATATTTGACCTTACCACGACTGACCTAATGACCTTGGCCATGCTTTTATCAGATCTTACACCCAAAATCATGTGTGTGATACTATTGCATGTGATAAAAATGGATGTGAACATGAAACGTCACCAAAATGTAGAAGAAAATGCAATATTGTACAAAATTGGCAATTGTGACCTAATTTTGGGTCACAAAAGGTCAAATATTAAATTTTACTATATTTCATGATTATTTACAATTTATATGATTCTTAAATCTATTAAAATTTAAAAAGAAAAAATTGCAACAATGAGAAATTAATTTATAAAAATAGTGGTAATTTGACCTTTGACCTTGAATTTCGGGTAGAAAGCTACCGCTGCTGCTGGTCTATCATGGATATTCGGAATCGTCTCTTCAAGACCTTTCTAGTGATATAGGTCAACCTTTGCCCCAAATTTTATACCCACAATCCCATTATGCAAAGGACTATAAGCAACACATATCAACTAAACAACGCGACCAAGCTGGACGTGGTTGTTTAAAATGGATTACGTCTCCCGGGCTCCCCCGTCAGTGACCCCTATACCACGGAACACTCCTGACTCAAGAGTAATCCTACATTGACAGGGCACAGGGAGGAAACCCATTCTATTTCCGTGCGGTATTTCCACTTGGGGCCTAACTAAAATAATATTTTGAGCATTAGTTTTGAGTTAAAGTAAGCACTCCATCAATCATGAAGCTCGCTGCCTGCGTATTTATGTCTTTACTTGGCTCAGAGGTTGTGGTAGGTTCAAGAATGTGCAGATGTATACACCACAGCTCCCCTCGTGCTTGCATGGAAAACGACGACGACGTGAGAAGATAGGGCGCGTCAGCCGTTATGTCATATGCGCCACTCTATTAGCCTAGGGGATATGGGGAGGAGGGGCTCATGCTGATCAGAACCAGCCACGGGTAGGGGGAGAAAAGGGGGCTACTCATGTCGTCTTTGTCATCGGTCGTGTTGTCATGGTCGTCGTCGTGGAAGTCGTCAAGGAAAGGGTGCAAGGTCCCCGACTACGACAGCCAGAGATCGACTTTAGTTTTGCGGACTTAACTTATTTACTAGCTGATGTTTGCGAGATGAACTTTTAGTTTTCTATTATATTTTTAGATATAACTTACAAGTTAACGCAATAGTGGTTTACAAGGAAGGTACTCTGGTTATGTAGCCCAAACAAAGAGTTAACTATCGGAACATTGTGTTTCTTCGAGAATCCATTACATATACAAAGTAAGTTTATGATAAGATAAGTTTCAGACTTTTTTGCCATCCCTGTTACAAGAACAATGCAATATTTAAACAGTGGAGCCATAAAGACCCTCGAGACGACAACGACGACGTGATAAACTAGGAGATCATGTTGAGACTCCTGGGATGTATAGTTAATATATTGAATTTCTTGTTTGTTGGTTACATTGTTTTGTCATTTTATAAAATAAAATAACCATATAAAGATGATTGTGGTAAAGAGTCAAAATAAACATTTTCTTTAAAACTGAAATGATTTTAATGGCGATTTAAACGACAATTTAGAGGTCGCAAGCCACATTCGGGTTTACCTTGATTTATGGTTGGCGGTGAGTTGTTGTAGGAGTTTTTTAATTTGATTTTTGGATGTTTAAATATTACATATTTTGAGTTCTACATTGTGATGTGGGATAATTTTGGGACCAGAATGTGAAGACTTGGAAGTGTAAGTGGGACTATCGTTATTCACTGTTTCTATTGATAGGTGAGATAACTAAGAGAGATTTAAAAAAATGATTTGAAAGAATTTAGCTAATAAAACAAAATATTTGAACAATTGAGTGGACAAGGCTCCAAGAATTTTGGTAAGAGAGAAAGTCTTCTAATTCAATTGATAGGATGGTGGAAGACACAGAATCAGGGTTTTGCAAGTGTTGTAACAAACTAGTTGGAAAAGGAGCAAAAGCAATTGGGTGTGATCGGTGTACAGATTGGTTTCTAATTGACTGTGTCAAGATTACTACAAAACAATTTAATGTGATTGCAAGTTTGAGTAACTTAAAGTGGTTCTGTGAACGATGAGGTATGCTGGGGTAAGGGGCGTACACAAAAGTCAAGCCCGCCATGTGAAGTTATATTGCTGAAAGAGATAATAAGTGAGAAGGAAAAAAGACTGGAACTGCAGGACAACATCATAAGACTGCTAAATTGGGACTCCAGTAGGATCCAGTGATGACAATAATAATGAGGATGACCTTGGGTTTGATAATGTGCAAAGGACTAGGCCTAGGACTAGGCCTACTGGCTTTGGTAGACCTAGTGTGACTAGAACTAGAACTTCTAGACAGATACCTAATAAGTTGCTACCGGTAGGTGGGGATATAGACCGTGATGATGGACATAAACTGATCATTGTGAGGCCGCAGGGGAAAAATCTGAATGAAAACCTTAAGAGTGCAGATACGAGGAAGAAATTGGTGTCGAGTATTAATCCAGTTAAACTGGCTGTGGGGGTCCGAGTGGTGAAGGAAGTTAGTGAAGGTGGAATCATTTTAGAGTGCAAGGATAATGAGTCCCTGAAAATCGTACAAGATAAGGTGGAAGAGACAATGGGTGATACTTACGAAACAACTTTTCCAAGTGTGAGGAATCCAAGACTTAATGTGTTAGGAATAAACATACAAAGTGGTGACAAAGAGGAGTTGATAGAGAAGATTTAAGTCCAAAATAAATTGTGAGAGGAAAATGAGGAATGCAGTGTTAAAATAGTGTACATGAAGATTAGTGCTAACACTTATGTGCAAAAACTGGTAATTGAAACAGATCCGGTATCTAGAGACTTACTGCTGGAACAAGGTGCAATAAGCATAGAATGGGAGAGATTTAGGTTACAGGATTACGTACATGTCATAAAATGCTATAAGTGCTCAAGGTATGGACATTACCAAAAGGAATGCAAGTGGACTCAAACGTGTGGCTACTGCGGAGAGGTGGGGCACTCGATTTACCAGTGCAATTCAAAATACCCTACGTGTACAAATTGTAGGCATTCCAATACAAGGTATGGTGTAAATTTGCATACTGATCATGAGGTTGGTAGCAAATACTGCAAAAACTTGAAAAGGATTGTAAAAAGTCAGGAAAGTAAAATCTGTTATGTGAAATAGAGGTTAGGGGTGGACGATAAAACATTGAGCTGTAATATTCAAGGATTAACAGGCAATTTTGACAAGGTGTATAATCTTATGGTGAGGGAAGCTCCCGTTATGTTATGCTTAACGGAAACGCACGTAACAGAGAATATTGATGATAGTGAAATTAGTGTCAAAGGTTATCATATGGAAAATGTATTATCAACGTCTAGGCACACAGGTGGTGTAACAATATATATAAAAGAGGGAATTAAGTATACTGTGCTTTCTAATGTAAGTGAAGGGCTATGGGCTATGGGCTATGGGTTTTAAAATTGGCAGTGTTCATATTGTTGTGGTTTATCGCTCACCTAATTCATCAAATGTTGAGTTTTTTAATTTTATTGGATCGGTATTTGATGATGTGACCAATGTTGCAGGGCAATTCTTGTGCATTGGTGATTTTAACATAAATATGAAGGTGGTGTCAACTTATAGCAGTGCTTTAAAAAATATAATACAGAGATCTGGTTTTCATCAGTTGGTAAAAAGTTACACTAGAGTGACCAAGGATAGCATGAGTCTGATTGATCTAGTTATCTCTAAAAAACACACAAACCCAAGTTAAAGTAAGATCCAGACCAACCATATCAGATCATAAATTATTACAAATAAATCTAGGTTCAAAAGAGTTGAAAAATAAATTAGAAATAGAGAAAGCATGGGTAAGAGGTAAACTTGAGGATGTGGATTATGATTTTATCAATGAAATGTTGCTGGAAAAAGATTGGAGTTATTAAAGAATTGACGTTGATTTGTTGGCTAGTGAATATGTTACATGTATGGTGGAATGTTTAAATACAGTTGCTCCTAAGAAGCTCATCACTGTAGACAACAAATCAAGGGCAAATCCTTGGTTTAATAATGAAGTGCAAAGGTATCAAAAGTTGAGGGATGACATGTACATCAAGACTCAATTGACTCATGCTAAAGAGGATTGGGATGAGTATAAGGGATATAGAAATAAGTTTGTGTATGTTCTTAGGAGGGAGAAAAGTAAGTACTATCAGGAGAAGATTGATAATGCAAGAGATGACCCTAGAGGTATGTGGAAAGTGCTAAAGAGAGTATTAGGGACCAAAGGAAATAATTACTGTGAAAATGACATTGTGTTTCAAAAAAACAGCGACAATGTAAGTAGTGCTGTAAAGTTCAATCATTATTATATAAGTAGTATACAGGACATTGTTCACAGTATTGGTGGGCCGTTAGAAGACGCGGGTAATGCTGAGAATTTAAGAACCGACGATAGGCTTACAGTACTTGAAGGGATAATAAATATTAGTGCAGCGTCAAATGGTCGTATATCGTATTCCCTTGCAACTTTTTGGTAAGAATATAGCACCATATGTCGTTATGCTCAGGAGGCCTCACAGAATATGAATCGCGTTGGTGCCAGAGCGCCGCCCGCGACTGGGGGCGGGAACGCCGCCCCCAAGTTTGACCACGCTCGGGATATAAAACGCTCAATAACAGCCAAACGGTTGATCGGACAACAAAAAGTCAAGAGGCAAATTATGCTTAAAATAGATGGATCAAAGTAATAAGATACTAATTCATATTCTCCGCCCGCAACTGGGGGGTGCAGGGACGCCGCCCCCCAAGTTTACCACGCACGGGAATATAAAACGCCCAATAGCCAAACGGTTGATTGGCTAACTCAAAATCAAGAGGCAAATTATGCTTTAAATAAATGAATCAGGTCATTTAAGATAATAATTTAATTTCCCCGCCCGTTATGGGGGGTGGGGACGCCGCCCCCAAATTTACCATGCTTGGGAATATATAACGCTCAAAACAGCCAAACGTTGATCGAACAAAAAAAGAGGCAAATTATGCTTTAAATAAATGAATCAGGTCATAAGATAAAATATTTTTTCCGCCGCCCGCAACTGGGGGCTGGGGACGCCGCCTCCAAGCATGGTCACGCTTTGGAACATATAACGCTTTAACAGCCAAACGGATGATTGGTCAAAAATTATGTAAGATACCGACTATGTGTCAATTTAATGGAGCAACATTTATTGCCGTTAGTGAGGAAATTAGGAAGCACATAGTACTTAAGTTATGGCATAAAATTCATTCTGCAATACTTATTTTCACACACAAACAATGGAGTAGTATTGATGCAAGTTGGATTGAAGTTCAGTTGTACGGTCCTTGTACAGTCAAAAATACTCGATGGGAAACATGTTAAACGTAGTATTGATGCCCATTTTATTGCATTACACGCATTACATTGTCTGTTCATGGATGCTTTCTTTAAAAAATATCCTGAACTTGAAGACCCTTGCAAACGTCAAGCGCAGAGTTTGAAGAAAGCATGCCAAACAGGAGACAAAGATGACATCTGAAGTGTACATGCAGAATTTAATGACACCATGTCAGGTCTGAAGTTGTCGGAACTCAATCACGAATTCCAAAAAGAATGCTCTTCTCGTCCCGTGTTCAAATCGCTAATTCACTACATGCAAATGTTAATAGAACTGTGTCTTTTCACAATATCAGTATTCTTACGCTCTGGTGATTGGGAATTACACATCAACAAAGTAATGGATGCAATGACAAAATATTTCTTTGCTCGCGATAAACTTAATTACACAAGAGTTATTCAATTGTATTTAGCAGAGATGGCGAGCTACCTACAAAATCACCTGAAATATACGTCAATTATTGTAGTGCTGGAAAACTGGTTGTTAAGCGAGCTAAGCGAGCGTTTCCATTTGATTCTGCCGGAAAAATTAGTCACTGGTTTTGTTTTTGTTTTGTTTTTTTTGTTTGTTTGTTTGTTTGTTTGTTTGTTTTTGTTTTTTTGTATGTCTCGCGATAACGTTCGAACGGAGGCTCGGATCGAGTTGAAATTTTCACCATCCGCAAGCTTTGTTCTCGATTGAATGCCATTAGTTTTGTGGCAAAATCGTCAAAAAGTTAAAAAGTTACATTAAAGTTAATCGAAAGTTTTTTTTCAAACTCAACGGCGACAAAATCTGAGATAGCCAAATCATTTAGAATGTCCGTCCGGTCACGAATATGTTAATTTATTTTGATCGATAAGTAGTGTAGATGGAAATTACATTATAACAAAAGTAGCGTTGCCATGGCAACGAAAAGACGCGCGAAGTTCTAATGCATGCCACTAGAAGTTATAAAAAATACTTTCGAGGAAGCAGTCTATTATTTGTCAACAAAGGGGTTTAAATAGTTTTCCCAAGGAGTAAGGGTTTTCCTCTAGATGGCGGGGGATTTTAAAGTAAAGTTTTAAAAAGGTTTACCCAAATCCTTTGGAATAAAAAAATCGGGAAAAACGCGAACGTGTAAATTTTAAATTTTTAAAAAAATGGCATGTGGGTCTAGCTAAGCACGTGCTGTTTAAAAGGTCAACTGAGCGTTTAGTAAAAAAAAATCATGTTCAGTTTTGTTCTATGGAAGCATGCACAATGCAAAAGGAATTGTAGGCTTTTTTAAACCGAATGCATGACTCGCTTTCAAATTTGCTCCAGAGATGACACGTTTAGTACTAGAATCAAAAAAGACGCAGGCGTAGTTGATCCATAACTAATAGACACCACAATGACAAATTCTCATTTTTTAAAGACTAAAATAACGTAAAAAATCCACTAAAACACTGAGAGATGCCATGTAAATTCATTTTGATGACTTACTCAAAACCCTCAATTAATACAAAAAGAGTATGCCTATTTAAACATGCATGTTTGCAGCAGAAAAAGTCAAGGTCAAAAAAAATACGTAGTTTTTTTTGATAACAGGAAACATCAAGCAAAGACAATCTATGGTCAGGAATAGGTAAATCTTAAAATGTGGAAAAAAGCAGGAAAGAAATTGCTGTTGAAAAAAAAAAAGAATAAGTTTGTAAAAAAAAGATGAGCATTTTTCTGAGGTTATTTTTTGTGCCCCGATTAGACCTGATGTAGACCTTCACTTTACTGTTGGTCTATGATTTCGTTCCAAAGCTTTTTCTCCCGCGATGGAACTATGACCATTGCTCAAAAAGGTTTAATGGGGATTATTAAGAAAAATTCCAAACGATTCCCAACAGCAAAACTTCAATGATAGTTATGAACGTGGATCAATGCGCGTAGCTATTGTTGATGTAAGGCCGAGGTACAAGCGTTCAAGAAGACAGCGGACATAGATGCAGTGAACTGGCCGATAAATTTGCGAAACAGCTTGATCATAGGTACATGAATGATGTAATGCACGTCGTGTTTGATCGTAATGATGTACCAATGTCCCTAAAGTCTGCTACTCGTAACAACAGACAATGTGGAGCTAACCCTGTGGCTTACAGGGTGGAAGATAACACTTACGTTGGCCACATTCAGATGAAAAAACTCCTGTTACACAACTCCACAAAAAATTAATTGACTGCTTACTTATCTGAAAACATTCTTGATCACGCAGTCCTTACCCATAAGAAAGTTGTAGTGGCATGGTCAACGCAAAATCGAACATAATAGAATCGGAGCACTTAAAATGCTCGCAAGAAGAGACCGATACAAAGATGTTCCTTCACGCTGTTGATGCAACTGTACGAGGAGCATCCCAAGTACATATTTTCTCTCCGGACACCGATGTATTTGTTCTTGTGTTCTTGCCATCAGAAGATATCCCTATCTATGAAAGAACTCAGCGTTTGTCACTGGAAGAGGAATTAAAGAAAGAGTTATTCCACTGGCTCCTATTTACAATGCACTAGGATGTAAAGAAGGCACCGGCTCTTCCAGGATTCCATGCCTCCTCTGGAGCAGAAAACACTGGAAGCTTCGTAGGCAAGGGTAAAACAGTCGCAATAACGACTTTTAACAGTGCTTCAGATGACGTAATAACTGCCTTTGTGGACCTCGGAACGACATCAGAACTTGCAGAAAGTGTTGAAAATGGTTTAAAACGTTCACATGTATGCTGTATGCGCCGTCAAGGAGTCCGTCGATTCCAGATATTCGATGGTGGCTTTATCACAAAAAAAAGGATTTCAATCTGAGAAACTCCCTCCCACAGAAGCAACACTTGACCAGTCTATCAAAAGAGCCCATCTTCAAGCCCTAAAATTGTCATTTGATATATTCGCAAACCCCCTCGAACATGACCCAACGAACTATGGCTGGAAGCGGGATGGAGAACTATAATATACCATCACCACCACATTGTCACCGGCACCAGATGCAATAACATTAACAGTAATGTGTTCGTGTAACTAATTGCGGTAATGGGAGGTGCATATGGAAAAATAATGGACTTCGGTGTACTGAATTGTGTAGTTGTTCCGAGATAGAAGATGGCTGCCTGAACGCTGGTTCCTCAGATGACGAGAAAGAAGAAGATGAAGAAATCAACACAATGCAACTCTCTGCTTTGAGGTTATAGTTGAACTTGTAACTTTATATTGTGGAAACATTGTCTTCATGTCCTACTCCTAAGTCATCCTACTGCTGTTATTTCCTTCGAGTAGCTAATGTCTTTTGTATTGTTCAATGAGCCATTTATACAAAACGATGAATCAGTCTACATTAATAAAGTCCTTGCTTTTTAACATATGAATAAACATCAAATCCCATATAATTGTTTTAACTTGTATTTTTCTACAATTAACTCATTGCCAATGCTGTTATAATTATTATTTTTATCAATAAAACAATAACTTTGCGACTTGTAAAATAAATTATTATCTTATAATCTTAATTTATTTATTTTAGGTATAATTTTCCTCTTGAACTTTTTTTGTCCGACCAACCGTTTGGCTGTTTTGAGCGTTATATATTCGCAAGCGTGGAAAACTTGGGGGTGGCATCCCTGCACTCCCCATATGCTATGCTTGTGGCTGGTTCTGACCAGCACAGGCCTGTCCACCCCTTGTCCCCCCGCGTCATCCTTACCGTCCCTTCCCTTCGTCTCGATTAGCCAAGTTGCATAAATATGAGACGTAAAGCAATATCCAATCAATCAAACCCAGTTGCAGCCGGCGAAAATGAATTAGTTTCGTATAACCTGAATCTCTTCATTTTAAGCATAATTTTCCTCTTGATGTTTTGTTGTCCGACCAACCGTTTGGGTGTTTGGGCGTTTTACATTCCCGAGCGTGGTAAACTTGGGTGCGGCGTCCCCACCCCCCAGTTGCTGGCGGCGAAAATGAATTAGTATCTTATTACCTAAATCCATCCATTTTAAGCATAATTTTCCTCTTGATTCTTGTTGTCTGATCAACCGTTTGGCTGTTATTGAGCGTTTTATATCCCCGAGCGGGGTCAAACTCGTCGGGGGCGGCGCTCTGGCACCAACGCGATTCATATTCTGTGAGGCCTCCTGAGCATAACGATATATGGTGCTATATTCTTACCAAAAAGTTGCACAGAAAACCATTTGACGCCGTACTATATAGATTATAATGACGACATAAATAAAAATACACATTCGGATTTTCAAGTGATAACACTGAGCAAACTTCGCCGCATCATACTTAAAATGCCAAACAAGAAAGGGACGGAAGAGGGAATATCAACATTATTATTGAAATAGACTTTACATAGAAGGGGGCATGCTCTATTGAGCATTATAATAAAGTCAATTTGGTCTGGTAAGGTACCAAAAGAATGACTAAGTTAGTTGCAGAGATTATCCCCATTGGTAAAATTACGAAGGCAAAAAACCCTGAAGATTTCCGCCCAGTTAATATGCTCCCTACGCTACTCTTTACGATAAGCAGAGCCATGCTCTGGCCCAATTCTACCCCAGGCCCATTCAAGAACGCGTCAAACGTTAATCATAATGCGTAACTGTAGCCAGAACCAGTCACGGTTTTTTGGTTTATTTGGATTAAGGACGCGTCACCCGTTAGGTCGTAATGGACCACTAGCTTAAGGGGGAGGAGGGAGGAGGGGCCCATGCTGGTCAGTACCAGCCACGGGTAAGGGGAGGAAAGAGGGTTTCTCACGTCGCGGTCGGCATCGTCTTTGCCATCGTTCGTTGTGTCATTGTCATCGTCGCCGGGGGGTCGTCAAGGGAAGAAGGCAAGGTCCACGACGACGATTGCCAGAGCTCGCCTCTAGTTTCGTGCAGTATACTATTCTCCACTCTTTCTAGCTGATGTTTGCGAGGTGGACTTTTTCTCTTGAATCGCCTTTTACGATTAGCAGAGCCATGCTCCGGGTCAATTCTACCCCAGGCCCATTCAAGAACGCGTCAACCGTTAATCATAATGCGTAACTGAAGCCAGAACCAGTCACGGTTTTTTGGTTTATTTGGATTAAGGACGCGTCAACCGTTAGGTCATAATGCACCACTAGCTTAAGGGGGGGGGGAGGAGGGGCCCATGCTGGTCTCATACCAGCCACGGGTAAGGGGAGGAAGGGGGGTTTCTCACGTCGCGGTCGTCATCATCTTTGTCATCGTTCGTTGTGTCATTGTCATCGTGGCCGGGGGGTCGTCAAGGGAAGAAGGCAAGGTCCCCGACGACGATTGCCAGAGCTCGCCTCTAGTTTCGTGCAGTATACTATACTCCACTCTTTCTCGCTGATGTTTGCGAGGTGGTCTTTTTCTCTTGAATCGCCTTTTAGGATTAGCAGAGCCAAGCTCCGGGTCAATTCTACCCCAGGCCCATTCAAGAACGTGTCAACCGTTAATCATAATGCGTAACTGAAGCCAGAACCAGTCACGGTTTTTTCGTTTATTTGGATTAAGGACGCGTCAACCGTAAGGTCATAATGCACCATTAGCTTAAGGGGGGTGGGGGAGGAGGGGCCTATGCTGGTCTAATACCAGCCACGGGTAAGGGGAGGAAGGGGGGTTTCTCACGTCGCGGTCGTCATCGTCTTTGTCATCGTTCGTTGTGTCATTGTCATCGTCGCCGGGGGGTCGTCAAGGGAAGGGGACAAGGTCCCCGACGACGATTGCCAGAGCTCGCCTCTAATTTCGTGCAGTATACTGTACTCCCCTCTTACTAGCTGATGTTTGCGAGGTGGACTTTTTCTCTTGAATCGCTTTTTACAATTAGCAGAGCCATGCTCCGGGTCAATTCTACCCCAGGCCCATTCAAGAACGCGTCAACCGTGAATCATAATGCGTAAATGAAGCCAGAACCAGTCACGGTTTCTTGGTTTATTTGGATTAAGGACGCGTCAACCGTTAGGTCATAATGCACCACTCTAGCTTAAGGGGGGGGGGGGGAGGGGCCCATGCTGGTCAGAACCAGCCACGGGTAAGGGGAGGAAGGGGGGTTTCTCACGTCGCGGTCGTCATCGTCTTTGTCATCGTTCGTTGTGTCATTGTCATCGTCGCCGGGGGGTCGTCAAGGGAAGAAGGCAAGGTCCCCGACGACGATTGCCAGAGCTCGCCTCTAATTTCGTGCAGTATACTATACTCTCCTCTTACTAGCTGATGTTTGCGAGGTGGACTTTTTCTCTTGAATCGCACTTTTACGATTAGCAGAGCCATGCTCCGGGTCAATTCTACCCCAGGCCCAGACGGGGGAACCAACCAGTAACGGGCAAGGGGAGGACCACATTGGTATGTAAATAGGTAGTGGTATAATATTTCATTTAAATATTTCATTGTAAGAAATATTATTTTCAAAATTATCGGAAACTGTTTACAAACTTGTTTTGATTTAAGGGCGCGTCAACCGTAAAAGCATACTGCGCTACTCTAGCCTAACGGGTATGCGTAGAAGGGGCCCATGATGGTCAACACCAGCCACTAGTAGGGTGAGGAAAGGGGGTGTTCTGACGTCACGATCGTCATCGTCTTTGTCATCGTTCGTGGAGTCAATATCGTCGTCATCGGGGAGGTCGTAAGGGAAAGGGGCAAGGTCCACGACGAAAGTTGTCAAAGCTCGCCTCTAGGTTTCGGGGAGTAAAATACTTCCATACATAGGCCTACTAGATGATGTTAGCTTGATGGACTTTTTTTATGAAAGACGCGTGAACTGTTATGTCATAATGCACTACTTTAGCCTAGGGGATATGGGGAGGAGGGGCACATGCTCTTCAGAACCAGTCACAGGTAAGGCGAGGAAGGGGGGTCTCTCACGTCGCGGTCGTCATCGTTCGTTGGTTCATTGTCATCGTCCTCGCGGGAAGGTCGTTAAGGGAAAGGTTGGGTGTCCCCGAGAACGGGTTCTAGAGCTCGCCTCTAGTTTCGGGGAGTTAAATACTTCCATACAAATAAGTTGATGTGAGCTTGATGGAATTTTTTTCATTAAGGACGCGACAAGCGTTAGGTCATAATGCACTACTTTAGCCTAGGGGATATGGGGAGGAGGTGGTCAGAACCAGCCACGGAAAAGGGGAGGATGGGGGGTTTCTCACGTTGCGGTCGTCATCGTACGTTTTGTCATTGTCATCGTCGTCGGAGAGGTCGTCAAGGGAAGGGGGAGGTGTCCCCGACGACACTTGCCAGAGCTCGCCTATAGTTTCGAAGAGTAATATACTCCGCTCTTACTAGCTGATGTTTGAGTGGTGGATTTTTTCTCTTGAATCGCCTTGTACGATAAGCAGAGCTATGCTCTGGGCCAATTCTACCCCGGGCCCAGGCGTATTTTTTTGTTTAATTGGAAAATTACGGTTCAACCGTTAAGTCATAATGCACCACTGAACCCAAGTTGATAGGGGAAGGGGGGGGGGGATGCCATGTTTTTTTACGTCACGGTCGTCATCGCCATTGTCATCGTTCGTTGTGTCATTGTCATTGTCGTCGGGGAGGTCGTCAAGGGAAGGGGGAGGTATCACCGACGACGATGGCCAGAGATCGCCTCTAGTTTCGGGATGTAATATTATAATCCCCTCTTACTAGTTGATGTTTGCGAGGTGGACTTTTTCTCTTAAATCACCTTGTACGATTAGCAGAGCCATGCTCTGGGCGAAGTCTACCCCGGGCCCAGACGGGGCCTAAACCAAGAACTGATGGACTTAAATCCAAATTAGAAGTTAAAAAACTTCTGCCTATAGCGAGAATCGAACCCTGGACCTTCTGTTTTGGAAGCAGAAACGCTTATTAATATTCAAGAATGGAAAAGTATGACTACATGAGGATATAGGGCCCTTCAACCAAATAGGTTATGTGCGCCGACAATGATATTTTTAGTTTTAACAAGTTTGAAGTTTGAAGTTTATTAGGTTGAAGGGCCTGTTAACCGTTTGGTCATTTTGCACCTCCTGTGATTATGTAGTTTATATTAGTTGATGAATAACTATTTACATATTTTCAAAGGGGTGGAATGTGAGGGGCGACGCGGGGGAACGCGGGGTGGACAGGACTGTGCTGGTTCGAACCAGCCACAAGCAAGGGGGCATGGAGATACGATCGACCAGGATAGGGTAGGACCAGAGATCGATATTTTAATAGGAAATATAGCAATCAGTGGTGTGGACAGTGCGAACACCCGCGGATCATCACCAGAATCAACAAGGCCGATTCAGAACAACTACGAATCGATTATGTGCCTCGTTGATAGGACGGCTCCAAAGTCACAGTTTATAAATTCCTAACCCAAGAGCTGATGGGCCTAAGTTCAAATCAAAAGTTTAAAAACTACTGCCCGGAAATCGAACCCTGGACCTTCTGCATTGTGAGCAGAGACGCTCACCACAAGACCAACGAGCCACATAACCGCACATTAGAATAAACACGACATAAGGATCTAGGGCGCGTCAACTGAATGGGTTGTAGTACGACGAATATTAAATTTTAATATACTAGGAAAACGCTATAAGTCCCGCCGCGTTGAAGGATGAGCTTTTTGTAAGTTTTTAGTTTGCGTAAGACCACTTTTCCTTTGCAAGTGCTTTTTGAATGCATTGTAGGTGATTGTTGTCAAGTTTCAATTGTTACTTGTTAAAAAAGACCTCATGTTAAAACCTTTATTCTATAGATTCTGTCTAACTTTTTCAATTTTTCTTTCAGAAAGCAATACATCACCATTACCTTAATGTCCATGTAAAATATGAACGTTGTAGCCCCACCTGTTTGGTCACAATTGGCCCAAACATCACGAAAATATCGGGGAAAAAATCGTAAAAGTAAGATATTCTATAAGAAACATTTCTTCGATTGTACCCAAAAACGTAGCAAGTCTAAGTTCAGAGATTTCGAAGGTCCCTTCTAATTTTCATCAAGACCGCATATACGCCGTTTTCCCAGTAGAGAGCGAACAAACAGACAAAAAAACAAACAAAAAACACCCGAG
>JAMZAV010006506.1:0-35190 GCA_024449915.1 Sweltsa coloradensis
GGGGGGCAATGCTTCGCGGTTTCCCAATTAAAAGGGGTTGAAGATTTACAATAAAAATGTTAAAAAATGGAAATGTGTGACTTTAAAACCGATTCTGAACCTCCCGTAAACAAATTTTTTCTTTTGTAATGTGCTCCCAATATCTTCATTGTTTATATATAGATTTATATTACACTTCTATTTAAATCAGATTTTCAAGATTCTGTTAGACTCTGCAAGGTACAAGGCTAAAAGTGGCGGGGGCATTCAAAATTCCCAATTTAAAAACAAATATGGCCAACGTTCCTTTCTTACTCGGTTTCCTTCTTCGTTCAACTTGATGCCTCCTCACTGAAAACCTGGTCTATCATTTCAAAAATTAAACTGGACAAAAAACTTATCTTCTTTCTGACACCTTTTGACAATGTTTTCCGATTTATTTATTTATTTTTCTAAACTCTTTTTCTTTTCTGTAATTTTTTGGATTTCAAAAATTAACTGAATATGTCATGAAACCATAGTATTTATACATACATTTTTTCATGTTTATTTTGGTTATATGTTCCGTTCTCTGTATTGTCACCATTTTAAATAATTTTTTAATTGTCTTTACCCCACAGTTAAGCCTTTTTCAGGCTTTGGGGTTTTTTTTTTATTATATTCTTGTTAGATTTATTTTCTGTATGCCTATGTAACATTAATTATTTATTTGTTAAATTTTTGCTATGGTGTATGATTTCATGTATGTTCTATGTTCTATGACAATAAAAAAAAAATATATATATATATATACGTTTGATCGGGTATGCATTTAGTTTTAAAAAAATTTGTATTAAAGGGGCTATAACCCAAAATTATTTCACCACATAATCTATAGCACAATAACACAATAAAATGTTGTTTAAAAAATTTTTTTCTTGTAACTGTGATTTTACAGAAATTTTAAAAAAAAAATTATCCAGAAAATAGCGAAATTGTCGTTTGAGAAATTTCTTAAATTGGCGTTAACCTGCATTTTTTGTTCCACATAGATACTAGAGCATCAGACCAATCTAAAGTGGCCCTTTTAAACATCGTGTCTTGAAACTGTTCACAAATATACTCTCAAACACGCAAAAATATGCATTCAAAAATCACACCCCTTGTTGGGTAATCTGCTATTTGCCCTGAATCACTTGCCCAAATTACAAAACAAAATATAGAGGATTTTTTAGAAAAGGCTGTAGAGTACGTCAGTAATGGCCAATATTTTTTTTTGGTCACGGGGCATAAAGATCGTCCCCATGTTATTTCTTATGAGAGATTTTTGCCGATGGGATCTTGCTCGAAAAATACCAAGTTTGATAATTTTTTGGGGGTCAATGGTGGACCCAATAATTTTTCTGTTAATTTCGAAATTCATAACTTGCTAGCCTGAATGAAATATATTTTTTGAGTTAAGCGGTTGAAAACCCCTTTAATGAGAAAACTATAAACGATGTGTGCTGCCAGCCGTGATAAAATAAAAAATAAAAAATCGAAATTACATATTTAAATTTCCAGACAGTGGTCTACAAATTAGATAATCGGGTTGCGGGCCCCCATTGAATGAGATATATTTATTGAAATGGAGGTTAAGCCAAATGTTGTCTAGAACATAAAAAAGTCTGTACCTTTTATAGCCTACGTAAATATACTGCATTTCTCTGATAAACAGCTAGGCAGTCTACATTTGCTTAACATAACTTGAAGTGGGGCATCAGTTCTTAATGAGAAGCCCTTTGAATGAAAAACACTTGTCGCCATATATCTTAGTGAGACTGTTAAACCTCCTCCTCCATCCCCTTACTTGATTTCAATTAAATTATTTTGAGACGTAACCTGGCGGTGTAAGCAAGCAGGTGCCGAGATAAATAAGTTATAACTTATAAACTTCTTCTATAATATAATTAAGATTTTTAGATATGCTAGGTTCGGAGGAAGTTTCAGAAATATTTGTTTGTGTTAATTAAATAATTAATTACTTTTTATAATATGAATGCGTCGTATCTCCTAAAATATTTTAATCAATGTTTTTTCATAAATTCTAAAAAGATTCTCAGCCTGGAAATTAGTGCTTGTGAGAGTGAGTTGGGGTTTGGTCGACCTTGTGTTATCATATTATAATATTTAACCCTATGTTAGTGGGGTTAGTGGACCGAACCACACATTTCCTTTCCCCTAGATAATTGGAGATAAGTTAAAGTTAATTTATAAAATGCAGGCCCTTTAAGAGGGTATGCTGAGGCCTAGAACGAAGGCGAGTTTAAGCGCCCCAGCTTTCTGGATTTTTGGGGTAAACGGTTTATAACACCATTATCAAATTTCACACTAACGTTTATAAAGAATAAATCTATGTTATCCATTACGAGTATTCCTAAATTAATCATTGATTTTGAATTAAAAATTTTGTGAAATCACAAAAATTTACTCAATTTTGGTCAACTTCGGGACATTCTTTTCCAAGTGAACAGATTTTTTTAACTCAAATTTGCATAATGAAACCCAACGTTTAAATCAATGTGAACGCGCAGGTTTAATTTGGTTTTAAACCCTAAGATAAACGGCTTGGTGGGAATTTCCAGAATTGTAATCCATGTTTTGGATTTCCCCTTTTTTCAAAGTTTTTAACTTATGTCTCGCAATGGATCTTTAACGCTTATTTTGTGCAACCAATTACGGATATCAATATAAAAGTACTTTATTAACATCCATTCCCAAAAAATTTGGTAATGATATTACCAACCGTTCAGCAGAAAATCAACACCTGTTTGCGCGCATTTTAGTTGGGCCAAGCTCAGCGTACCCTCTTAACTGTTTGTATTGGAATGCAACCATTGCTTTCTTCACATCACACAAAATATCACATTTTAAAAATTTGAAAATTTAAAAATAAAAAAAAAATCTGGGTTGGTCTCCTTTCCCCACTAATATCTATCATGAAGGCAGTAGTTTGTTCCAACTGATTCAAAGAAAATTAAAAAAAAAAAACATTTTCACACTACCAAACGGGGGTCTGTGTTCGAATGTTGAAGACCAAGTGGTTGACATGATACGATACACTTTGAATCTATTCATATTTTCTCTTTTTCGCTCCCTATATTTTGGATAGTCTCTTCTATAGTGATTCATCTATCTTTGCAGTCGTCCTTGCGTGGGTATTATGACATCAGACCGCCGTGGAAAAACGATATTTATCTCTATTCGAACCAAGTCTGACGCTCATTTAAGATTTAATTAACTTTTGGTAACCGAATACTGAAAAATCGGTAAGTCCTACAGCTTCACAAGCGTCCTTCAAACACGGTCGATGTTCGGTTACCATGGCATGATTGATGGCGAGTTGCTATAACAACGCATCAATCCTTCCACGAAAACACAAATACGTGGGTATACCTAGAGTTAAAGATAACAGGTCACCTTTCATTTGGAAGATATAAAAGTGACTTGGTAGAAAAAACATAACGTTGGAATACATAGGAAATTTGAGAAAACTTCACCCACACAAGTTTATAAAAGAACAGCCAAATCACAGAAACTCAAAACCATTGAGAAGGGACAAGAGTATGTTCTTATCTACATTCACGCACTCGGGTACTTTGCCCCGTGACTTCACCCTTGCAAAGCTTAGCAATAATTTATTGCAACCATTGTTTTGAGCATGTTATGTCATGTTTTCAGTCACGGGGAACAGTGATGATTGTGTATCATCGAGAGTGCGTTAATGAAGAAGGGTACATACGCTTGGTACTTCCATTAGATATAAAATTTATATTTAAAATAGTGGGAAACCTGCCCAGGGTGCAGTGCATGCCCCTATTTAGGTGATAGATTAAGGACATTTTTGTGAAGGGATGTCCGAGGGCTCTAGGTAAGGCGACCACATGCATGCCTGCGAGTCAGAGACGGAGAACCGACACGCGCCTCGTTGTGCCAGCCAAAGAAAGGTGCGGGGCGGCGAGGTATTAAAGCCTGCGAGTCAGAGACGGAGAACCGACACGCGCCTCGTTGTGCCAGACAAAGAAAGGTGCGGGGCGGCGAGGTATTAAAGCCTGCGAGTCAGAGACGGAGAACCGACACGCGCCTCGTTTGTGCCAGACAAAGAAAGGTGCGGGGCGGCGAGGTAAAAAGCTGCGAGTCGAGAGGGAAAAAACCGACACGCGCTCTTTTGTGCCAGACAAAAAAAAGGTGCGGGGCGGCGAGGTTTTAAAGCCTGCGGTCAGAGACGGAAAAACCGAAGCCCCTCTTTGGCCAGACAAAGAAAGGTGGGGGCGGCAAAAGGTAAAAAAGCCTGCGAGTCAGAGAGAGACAGAAAAACCGACACGCGCCTCGTTGTGCCAGCCGCGAAAGGTGCGGGGCGCGGGGTTCTAAACCCTGCAGTAGAGAGAGACAGAGAACCGCCGCGCCTCTTGTGCCAGCCGCAAAAAGGGGGGGGGGCGGGGGAAAAAAGCCGCGAGTCAGAGAGAGAAGAAAACCGACCGCCCCTCTTTGGCCACCCGCGGAAAGGGCGGGGCACGGGGTCATAAAGCGTCCTCAACCTAAAAGTACGAATTTTATGAGAAATATTTTTTTAGTTTGTTTCAAAATCGTAACTTTTTAAGCTCGTGATTTCGAACTTTCCCCATAAATTTTAATCCTGATCGGGGTTGCCGTTTGCCCGGTAGGGGCGAAATATATGAAAATATCGTAAAAAAAGGAAACCCATTCTTAAAAGTACGATATTTATTACAAAAAATTTTTTGATTATACACATAAACGTGGCATGTCCAAGTTCAGAATTTCAAAGGTCCATTTTAAATTTTTTCAAGATGGATCAGCCGTTTTTACGGTAAAGACGACAGACAAAAGTCTTCGTACGCTCATCCAAAAAATTTAATATTAGCATATTTCCCTTTTTTAAAATTTTCATTTTTCACATAATTTTTTCTTTACACCAAACCCCCGGAAATGCGGGGGTATTGGAACTTTAAGGGGAAAAATACTTTATGGGAAAATTTGATCTAGATGCAAAAAAAATTAGAAGACATAGCCGTTTCGCTAAAGTTTTTTTAGTCGCGTTGAGGAGAGCTTTTATGGTTTATTAACGTTGCCCCAAAAGAAAGATTTTTGAGAAATTTTCTTCGATTGTCCTTAAACATAACATATCTAAGTAAGTGTTTTAAACGTTCCTAGTTTTTATCAGATCGGAGTAGCTTTGTCCCGGGCGCGGCCCAAAAATCACGAAAAATCGCATTAAAAAACGAAAAAAAACGAAAAAATACGATATCCATGAGAAATATTTTTGATTTACCAAAAAAATTAGCGGATCTAAATTTAGAGATTTCGAGCATCCCCTTAAATTTTTGTCCAGATGAATCCGTTTGCCTGGTTTTGAGAGCGAACAAAAAAAAAAAAACAAAAAAAAAATTCGAGCTTATTTTCAGGGTCAGGAATTGAACTTTCATTTGTTTTGATTGTTTTGTTTTGTTTGTTTTGGAGGGGGTAGCGAGCGAAGCGAGTGAAAACCCCAAGACTACAATTTCAGACCCCCCCCAAAAATTAGCAGGGTGTTTTTTTTTTTTTTTTTTTTTTGATTTTTTTGTTTGTTCGCTCAACCGGGCAAACGGGATTGCGATCTTATGAAAATTGCAGGACCTTCGAAACTCTGAAATTAGACTTGCTACGTTTTTGGGGACAATCGAAAAATTTTCCAGAATATCGTACATTACGATTTTTTCGATTTTTTAAAAATGCGATATTTCGGACATTGGGCCCGGGTTTTGACCAAACGGATGGGGTACAACGCACATTAACATGTACATTTAAATTATGGGGAGAGACCTTTTTAAAAAAAAAGTTTAAAAACTTAGCCAGAATCCATAGAAATAAAGCTTTTAATATAAGTTTTTTACGGTAAATAATACCAATTGGCAAGAAACAATAGAAACTTGACAACAATCACCTACAATGCGTAGGCAACAAAACAAAGCACTTGCAAAAGTAAAGATATCCCACGCAAACTAAAAACTTTAAAACGCTCATCCATCAACGCGGCGGGGACTTTAGCGTTTTCCTAGTATTTATTTGCAACAGTACTTCGTACCACAATGGCAAATACAATAGGACAAGATTAATACAGAATAGAACATTACAGATATAACATGTAGGTATAAGTGCGATTGAAGTAGAACAATATTATGTACAAATTAGAACAAACTCATAGCAAGTCCAAATTCACATTTCACACATAGACAAATAAAAATATTTGGTATATATACAAAAATGTTACTCTTTAGCATTAATATACAGTGAAGACCGGACGACTAGTTATGAGCATTACAAGTTATGTTGGTGATTACTTTGCATAAAAATGAGATCTCTGATTATTTTAGTGGTATAAATTTAGATGTCATTATATGTTTCTTGAATTCTGTTGATTACTGAAAATTAAGATAGGTTTTGTTCTGCTCTTGCGTGTTTTGAAGTGGTTAGTGTGTCTAGACCTACGAACGGGGACATTAAAGTTAATTTTGTATAGAAGGCTATCGCAATCGATGGAGTGGTTAACAATATTTTTTAACAGAATCACATCAGTTGCTTGCATTCTACATTCGAGGGTTTGTAGATTGAAACTGATTACAAAGTGATGGAAAATCATCTCTGTGATAATCACGCCCATTTCGAACATAAATCCATTTAAACAAATTTATTTTGCAGACACTCAATGTTGTTCACCCATGTAATGTAGTGAGGGTTCCATATCGAACAGGCATATTCAACATCAAATTCCAACTCGCAACCTTCTCGTGGTTTGGCCCGTGATTAGGGGAGTTTTTCTCCCTGAAACTAATGGCGAGCTCTGGGTCGTCGTCGGGGAACTTTCCCCTTCCCTTTGACTACCTCCCCGACGACGACGACAATGACAACACGGACGGATGATGACACAGACGGAGACGACCACGACGTGGGGGAACCCCTGCCCTCCCCATACGCTTGTGGCTGGTTCTGACCAGCACAGGCCTGTCCACCCTTGTCCCCCCGCGTCTCCCTTACGTCCCACCCTTCGTCTCGATTAGCCAAAGTGCATAAATATGAGACGTTAAGCAATATCCATTCATTAGGTCTTATAAATGCCTTGTTAACATGACAAAGTGTCGAATTTGAGAATGTGGACCAATTTTGCTTGATAAAATCTAACATACGGAAAGATTTATTTACAATTGTGGTTATATGATCGTTGAAACAACAAGATGATAATATAGTCACACTAAGATCCTTCACTTTGAACATCACTTGTTAATGGTAAATTGGCCACGCTGTAATTGAAATCAAAAGTTAAGTGTTTTTTGTTGTCTTAAAACCTCCTCAGACCCAGAATTAATTTTTTTGCAAATATATAAAATCAAATGTCATTTTCTGGTTGAAAAAATAAATTTAAAAAAATAAAAAAATACAGAGCAAAATCCCTTGACCCATTTAGCCAAAACGCTGTGTCTCCTATAGGCGACATTGGGTCTCAAATATATGAAAAAAATTATTTGACAACAATGTAGTTTTGTTAGTAAATACCTAAAATTTCAATGAATTTTTGCTTCTTTTTTATTTGTAGGTCTATTCTTTTTTATTGCTGTTATTGTTATTTACACAATTTTTTTTTTAAATTTTATAATAATTATTAAAAAATTCAATAAATTTAAAAAAATAAAAAATAACAACATTCCTTTGTTAATGGTTGTTTCAAGCATGGAATTTATAAGTTGGTGATAGCCTAATTAAATTTAACTTGAAAGTTATGAAAACATAAGCTTGGCATGTTAATTAAAATTTAATTTTAGTTTTGATATCAATTTTATTGATAAAAAGTGTAAAAAAAACATGAAATATGTTTTTAATTTTAATTATCTTAAAACATGGCTTTGTGCTAGTGTAATCACCGTTCTTACTCAGAAAAAACAAATGAAAACTAACAGTATGAAATTTTGAGTTTTATAAGTATTCCAACAGTTGAGACCCAATGTCGCCTATGGGAGACATAGGAATAATTTGCATTGTTGGCATTGTTGTATTCTCAACAGAGTAAAAAACCCGATTGCATCTTGTTAACACAATGTTCTAGTATTGAAATAATGTTTGTATCATTCAATTTGACAGCAACTAGAATTAATTACAGCATAATTACCATTCCACGGCCATCTTGAATAAAATTTCATAAAAGTAGGAGAAGATAACAGCTTCAGTTTTAGTTTTTTTTTGTAAGTTGGACAATTTGTAACTATAGTTACCATCTGTTGGCAACTAAATTAACTAATGTAGTGCCTGGCTCGCATCTCTAGATCAACCATTTAATTATTTTCTAATGCCCTATTTAGTGTCTCTCATAGGCGACGCTGGGTCTGAGGAGGGTAAAGGATATGATTTGACTCTTTGCTTTGTTTAGATTTAGGCGCCACTTTCACACCACTTGCTTAGGACGTTTAGGTCCGCTTAAAGTCTAACACAATCAAACAAGCTCCTAATTACCTGGGTTATTTTAACATCATCTGCAAATAGAAGTGATAGTGAATTAAATTAATTTTTTAACTTATTCTCAATATATAAGGGAAAACCTAATTTGTTATTAATGTTTGCATATGGTAGATTTCTCGAAAATAGGGCCAATGTTCATTGTATCTGTCACCTGATACAAATATGTAACTCACATTGTTTTAATTGACCAATAAACTATAAACTACGTATTCACCGATTTAGCACATAAAATCATGAACACTAAATAAACGAGGAAGTGGGTTTATTTTATTTTTTTAATATAAAAAAATATATTTTTTTTTTATTTTTATTTTTTTTTATTTAATTTATTTTTATTTTATTTATTTTTATTTATTTATTTATTTAATCATTTATTAATTTCCGTATTATTCAGTTAAAAAAACTGATTTACAGAGGACAATGAAATAAATCTCTGCTCTGTTCGGAGCCCACTCGGTCCGATTTGATCGTCCTTGCATATTCCCGCCTACCATTTCTATCGCCGCACACATAGACTTCTTTGAATACGTGGCGTCATTCCCAAACTTCGTGTTCATGGGAGACTTTAATGCTCGTCATGTGACGTTTGGAGATTCTTCCTCCAACACTAATGGCTCCACTCTGGCTGATCTACTCGTTGACCTTCCAATGTATCGTTGTTACAATACGTGTCCGACGTACATTGGCCCCATGGGATCCTCATACCAGACCACATTCTTGTAAGTGACCGTCTATCTGGTCGGCTTGGCGACGTCGTCATCGGCCATCAATAGGCAGCGACCACCTCCCACTTGTAGTTTCCTCGAATGTACTTCCTCCTCCACCTATCCGCGAACGGTTTAAAATAGTCAAGGATTTCCATAACGCTGACTGGCGTCGGTACAGGGCTGAGATCGAACGGCTTCTCCCAGAGGAGGTTGATGCTACGTCGTGTCCAGCACTTAGGACCACAACGGAACATTGGTGGCAGTACTGAAGAGGGCTTCGGCTGTTGCGGTCCCGGTACGTGCGATCGACACTTACCGCCCTGCTCTACCTGGTCATATTGTGATCTCATTCGTCAGAAAAGGAGAATTTATAATGCCTTTAAGGTTGCTCGTGATCCTGACCTCAAAACAGAGTGGAACCGATTGAATGCTCTTGTTTGCCGCAGCATTGTTCAGTTCCGCGAGCTTCAGTGGACGGTCGTTTGCGAGTCGCTGGACTACAAGGACGGTTCTTCATTTTGGCGCACCTTCAAGCGTATCACGGGCCAGTCCACTCGCGCCAACGGACCCTCATTGTCAATGACCGAGTGTGTGCGTCGTCGTCCGACAAAGCGCAGGAGATTGCGTACGTCTCTTGAGGGAGTGTAGCAGTTTCCCGAGGACGCACCTCTTTGATGACGTTCTTCAGAGAGAGGGTCGAACTGTCTCTAGCACACCACGAACCGTCCTTCGCTTCTCATGACATCATCCCAGATGAAGAAGTTCTCCACCCCGACCTCGTCCGGGGATATCAGCGCGGGAGAAGTTCTGTCTGCTATACAACACGGACGGAGCTCATCGCCAGTGCTGATGGTATCACCAGACTGATGCTTCGCCAGGTCCCTGCCAAGTTCGTCTCTCACCTCGCTACTCTCTTCTCTGGGTGCTCCGTTTGGGCTACTTCCCTCCCAGTTTAAAATCTGCTGTCATCGTCATGATTCCAAAGAAAGGACAGCCACCAACGAATCTCGCTAGTCACCGGCCTATTAGTCTCTTTAACGTTGTGGCAAAGGTTCTTGAGAAAGTGATTCACTCCAGGCTGGGTTGCTTTCGCTGACCGCCTCCACATCATCCCCGAGTCACAGTCCGGCTTCCGAACAGGTCGCTGCACGACAGACCCCCTCATCAAGCTGGTGACGGAGGTTTCAGGGCGCTAAACGATGGCCAGTGTGTGCTAGCTATTTTTCTGGACATATCACGCGCCTTTGACAAGGTTTGGCATGACGGGCTCTGTTACAGCTGCTGCAACTAAGAGTCCCTTTTGTAATGGTGCGCTTCATCCGAGCTTTTCTCACGGGACGTCTCGCTTGTGTGCGTGTTAACGATCAAGTATCCCGCTCGTTTTACCACCCTCTTTTCTGGCGTGCCTCAAGGTTCCTGCCTCTCTCCTCTTCTCTACCTGATCTACTGCCACGATATTCCTCCTCCTTGTCCCGTTACCTTGCCTTAGCCCTCTATGCAGACGACACGGCCTACTGGTGCAAAGGGCGCACAGCGAGAGAAGTCTTCCGCCGTCTACAGCGCCAAATAAAGCTCTGGAAGCTTGGATGCGTCGTTGGCGTGTATTGCCGAACGCCTTAAAGACACAGCTTATCCTTTTTCACCACCGGCACAAAACGCAGAAAATGTCTCAACGACCACTCCGTCAGTCCATCTCACTTTGGGCGCTACGGTGTACCCTAGTCGTTCTGCCAAGTACCTTGGAGTAACCTTTACAGACATTCTGAACTGGGGTGCTCATTGCCGTGACGTCATCAACCGTGCGCGGTCGAGACTAAGTACTCGTGATGCTTCGTGGGCGACTTTCTGGATGCAGTTTCCGTACTCTACGGCACACTTATAAAACTTTCATCCGTCCCCTCTTTGAATACGCGGCCCCGGCGCTGACACCCGTCTTTGGAGGATGTCTCCAGCAATACTTCTCGCTGGAGCGAAGAATCCTTCGCCGCATCGCGCGGCTTCCTCCGATGACGCGGAATGAAGACGTGTATGCCCAAACCGGCGTCGGTGGTATCAGCGCTCGACTCGACACCCTCGCAGGGGCTTACGTGCAACGTCTTCAAGCAGGCGGCAGGAATGAGCTTCACGACCTCGTTTCGCGTCCTCGAGTCTTCAGACCTCTACCGCGATTCAAGTACCCCTATCCGCCTTTTGCCTTTCAATTTGTCTAACTTTATAAATGTCATGTTCTCTTGTTGTTTTTCATGTTTGTAACTATTTGTAACTCTGTTATCACTGTGTTAGGCTACAGAGGGCACACTTGCCCTGCATTAGCCTTCCTGCCCTCTGGGCAGGTAAAATACAATAAATTATTATTATAATAAAACTAATTACAAAGATGCAGACACAACAATGAACTACAGTTGCGTATATTTATATAGCGTATAGTGTGGCTCGTTGGTCTTGTGGTTAGCGTACCTGCTTCAAATACAGAAAGTCCAGGATTCGATTCCCGCCAAAGTCAGAAGTTTTTTAACTTCTGATTTGGACTTATGTCCATCAGTACTTGTCTTAGGAATTTGTAAACGGTGACTTTGGAGCCGTCCTAGCAACGAAGCACATAATAAATTCAAAGTTGTTCTGAATCAGCCTTGTTGATTCTGGCGTTGATCCGCGTGTGTTCGCATTGTCCATACCACTGTTTGCTAAACGTATTTCCTATTAAAAATATCGATCTTTGATTGGTTATCGCTCACTCGTCGATTTCGTAGGGGCCTACAAGGTTGGCTTGGTTCGCTTTGATTAATACTGTCCCCCACTGAAAATCAGTTATATAACTGAGTTGGTAGACTCTAATTACAACTTATTTATTTATTTAGTTAAATATTTGAAATTGTAATAGTACAACAACAATGCATTAAAAATCAATTTTTTGTAACAAATACAATTTTTTTTATTAAATGCAATTAATTAATGAATCAAATATAAAAGGGGGTGGGGAAAAAAAGGAAAAATGAAAAGAAAGGGAAAAAAAAACAAAAAAGAAAAAAAACGAAAAGAAAAAAGCTGAATCTTGCATAAGGCATGAGTTTTTGTGTGATTGTCATTTATCGTCATTTATCACCACTCATCGTCTAGAATAGCCTAAGTGTATTAATATGAGACGTTAAGCAGAATACATCATTAAATCCGTTACTAATCACTGCTGCAGCACCCCCACGCATTGTCTAACTAAATCTTCGATTGCTCGAGCGCCGCATGAGAGCTCGCCGGCAAGACTGCGCGGTAGTGAGCAGACGCGAGTGACTCGCGGCATATTAGTGACAGCTCCCGACGTCGACAGGCGGACTTGTGCCACTAGATACAACACGACACGTAGTAAGGATTCCAGGAAAACTAATTGTGATTTACGCAAAAAATAAAATCTGAAGGAAATAATTAATTACCAAAAAACGTTCAATAAGACTTTTTATTTTATTATTATTCAAATACGAAAAATAATACCAATTTTTGTTCTGGGTAGACACGTACGAATAAATCTTAAAAACATTGAACTCGTGTGATTTATGTTTATTATCAAATTATTATAAATTTTACTGAAAATTGGCAAAATATGCCTTTAAGTCTTACCCTATTTCAATCACTTATTGCTGTGTGCGTTCTTCTATTTATTATATTACTCGTTTTAACTTGTATTATTCAGTGTTTTTTTATGATTACCCAATTACTTTTTAGAAAAGAACGACGTCTGAGAATCATAGGCGAAGCACCGCTACCGGTAAGCGAAACAAATGTTCTTTAAAATAATCTTTCATATAATTGTATTATTTTTTTATTCAAGCCTATATTGAAAGCACTCCAGGGAAAGTTTTTTTTTATTTATTTGTTGACTATTGTACAACTGAAAAATTATGTGGGTGACTACAGATATATGGGGAATTTTACAAGCACGCGACTATGGACAAATATTTTCAAATATTTGCGTTGGGTATGTCCATATTAAGAAGTACATGGAAGTTTATATTTGTTTTTGAAATTTATTAATTTATTAATTTATTTAACGTCTATACTATTCAGTTAAAAAACTTATTTACAAAGGAAACTAAAATTTCATGTTCTCCTGATGTATTTGTTGTATATTTTTCTAAATTTGTAACTCTGCAATCTGTGTCAGGCTACAGAAGGCCAAACGTGCCCTACATTAGCCTTCCTGCCTTATGGGCAGGTAAAATTCATTAAATAATAATAATCATTTCAAAATAAATTATCACATTCACCATCAGCGTACAATGACCAACTAGAGACCGGCATATTTAATTAGGAAACACCGATCAATCAAGCTGGACACGATTCCACCCGCGGACAGCGCCAGAATCAACAAGGCTATAAATCGAACAATCTTGGAATTAATTAAGTGCTTCATTGCTTATTAAGCAATCCTCATTATCAGCTAAATGTTTAGTTGAACGGTTAATTTTGAGTTTATTCGAGTCAATAAGTCAGGTATCGTTTTATTACGTTGAATGTGATTTGCGCATGGTCAGGAGTCGAGCGGCAATGTTTATCACCACCTGTTGGGTGCCGCTCATAAAGAAGATATCGTCGTCGACATCAGACGTGTAGGCGACGCGTTCCATCTTCACATACAAATAACCAAAACCATTCTCCGTGCGTAAACAAATTTCGTTTAAATTTAACTGAAATAATTGTTTTGATCGTTAGAGGGAATATAATACTTTCAAGTGATGGAATGGTGGTCGGAAATCGTTCACATTAATCCAGTAGACAGTCATCTATGGTGGTTTTATGTGTTTACAGTTTATCTGGGAGTATGTTACACTTTACTCCTAATAGTCTCGATAACGATTTTAGTATCCCACTGTATATACAACCGTCTCTTTGGTAATCAGGATAGAACTCAAATCGCTTGTGGTAAGTTATTTGATTATGTGTATTTTCTAGACCTAGATGTTTATTTTATTTTTGTCTTAACATGTAGAAAATAATGATTACAATACATTTTTAGAATGTATTTATAATCCAAAATTTGATTTTCCAATACCAAATAGTAAGAATTCAAAAATTGGTTGACATATTGTTTTATGAATTGTTATTTTTTAAATGTTAATGATTTAAAAACAATAGAAACCTATTCAGTGAAATGTTCCGAAATATTCTGAACATCCTGGAATCTCAGGATTTGGTGTATTTCTGTGTTGTAAACAATTGTTTTCTTCGACCATCAGAGTTTTATGGGATATGTTTATACTATACCAGTTTATACACATCTTATAAATTCGCAAAAATAACCCTTTTTATTTTTATTGTCGTATCAATAATTAGATATTTAATATAATATCTATCTTTAAATGGATAATTTTGCATAAACTTTTAAATTGAAAGCAATAGTTGCAAATAAAATTTTGTTACGCTTTTCAAGGAAGTGCGCATATGGAGAAGGGTACATGAGTTTCACCCCTCTTAGTGTCTTCTTTAGTGGCTGTATTATCTTCATTTTTTGTATTTTAGTGTGCGTGAAATGATACAAAATTTAAAAAAATTAAAGAAGTAGTAAATGTTGAATTGTAATGAATTTCATTGCAATAAAATTTAATGAATTTATTGAACGAGTGAGCGTAGCGAACGTAGTGATTTCCATTCGACTTAAACGGCCCTGATGGTTTTTCTGCGTGCGTGCGTGTGTGTGTGTGTGTGTGTGTGTGTGTACGTTGAAAATCAGCCGAATCGCTGAACAGATTGCGCTGAAATTTTAAACGGACATCTGGTACGAGTTTATTGAGAACTGCTAACAAAATCAGCAAGATTCATTGCGATTTAAACCTACAAGAAATGATAAACTGAGAAATAGACTTCCAATGTTTAGAAATTATTTTAACGACAATGTTTTAGATTTTGAAAAGATATTTTTTGTTTGTTTTTCGCCTGGCCGTGAAATGCCGTGCCCATGCAAGGTCAGTCGAATGTTGGACGTCAAGGTACCCCCAAATTCCGCTCGTAGATTGAGTAAACCTTGCAATATTTTCACGTATTTCGTACTGGCTATGTTTACCATAGTTGGCCCTATTGCCACAGATGATGGACTACCCTGCGTTATATGCATTTCAAAACATGTTTAATTATTTTTGAAATACAATCTAGAAATTACAAAATCTTTCCCGACCATTGAACCCACGTCTCCCCATATCGGCTACAAGGGCGCCTTAGCCAACTAGACTAGGGAAACGCCAAAGTAGTAGTTAGACGAGTGAGCGAGTCATGTTGTGAGTACCCGAGAACATTTGCATTTAAGTTTGATTATATTCGTATAAATAATAGTTTTTTAAAGTTTAGTTGGTATACGGGGACGGGCGCGTCAACTGTAAGGTCATAATGCGCCTCTCTAGCCTATGATAGGCTAGGTAGGCCTAAGGTAGGGGGAAGAAAAGTAATGTAATCGGGTACTCAACACATGGCTCACTCACTCGTTTAACAACGACTTTGGCGTTTCCCTAGTTAAATTCATTGTATTGAAAGTAATAATTGAAGCTCGGTTCAACAGCGGACATGTCAGTCAATTCTTGTGTTCTGGAAAACATATAATCAGATTCAAATTTAGCTATTACAAAATTTGCACATTAACAGTAGGCCTATACGCGATTGCCGATTAGTAACAATAATGTTCAAGTCGGAAAGTACATCTCGCTGCTAATAATTATTCTATTTTTTACTTTATCAATCATCGGTGATGTCATAATCAATGAAAACAAAGTAGAACATGACAACGAAAACAATAATTATAAATGTAAGGAAAAAGTACACATTGATTATTATTATAATAACTTGAAAATTACGGACTAAAGACGACCATAATCAAACACTTCCTAATTAGTCAAACTTACCATAAACTTCAATAAAATATGTTGATAACCCTTAAGAGTCAGAATTACCATGTCTTGTATAAAAAATGCATGTAATTTATTAAATTAAAATATATTCATAGCAATTGTTCCATTGCTCTTTTGCATGTTGCTTTCTTTAATCGGTAAATGAACGAAAGTTACATTTTACGTTCTAAAACTAGTGCCAAAATCAACAACTAGAATATCTTTCATACTGGTACTGAGATCTCACATAAGCAGACTTAAAATATATTTGTACATACGTAAAGTATACGTCGTTTAAGGCTTACTGATGTTATTTTTTTTCGGAGTGGTAGACTATTTTTGTCAATTTTCGGCACGCATTATTGAATTTTATTGTTTTTATTGAAAAGTATTCCTTCTTAGATTTGATAGAGTTTAGAACAAGTTTTTTTTATCAACGACTATTGTTTCTAGCATCGTTCGAAGGTAATTTTATTCAAATATGTCTGTAATTTGTATGTATACGAATTTTAATTTTTCTGTAAAAATGGCACAACAAATATCAACTAGTTATCACTTGAATTGTTGAATATGACCGGAAATAGGCGTCTAGAGGTTCCCCCAACTGCTAATATAACCATTTAATAACTTTCTTATTTTATTTTGCAGTGAAACCTCAAGAAGGGCCTATCGCAGAGAGGGCGTCGAACAGCGTGACCAACTAAACACGAAGATACAAGAATTAAAAGTGATCAATTGACAAAGTAATCATTAAGATATTTACACACGATACACAGCGATGATTCTTCTTCTACTGTTGTTGTGGTTTTTGCTTTTTCTTAAAGTGGTTTTAATAGTAATTCGCATCGCAGCGATCCACCAATAATCTAAGTATTGTACATTCACAAAGAAATGACTGCTCTCTTCATCAAGTAAAGGTAAGAAATATTGAATTATCTTTCCGACCTCTTATTTGATTCAAATTGATATCTTGTGTGTTCACTTAACATTCAATTGAATTGCATTGACCAGCAAAATCTCGCAAAATAAACCATTGTTATTTTGTATTTATCAATGAATTATCAATGAAAGCAAAGTGTTGGGGAATGGAAAAATGTATTTGATTATTTCAGTCGATTTGATACATAATTAGTAAACATAGGATATTAAGTTAGCATATTATTATAAGCTATTGCAGTTACAACAATAAAAACAACACACACACATTTACACATAAATATGAATTACAAATAATGGAAAGGGAAAATAATATTCATTAAGCCAAATAAAATACAATATTTTTTGTCAAACTTGAAGTGTAAACAATTAAATTCTAAAACCAGTGGGGAAAAATTAGAGCTCTAGCTTGTATGGTTATTTTAAAAAATGTACCTTAGTAATAGCTAATTTAACATATGTAAGATACAAACTCCGGATCCCCTTAAGGCCTACTGATGCTATATTTTTTCGGAGTGGTATACAATTTTCGGCAATTTTCGGCATGCCTTGGTAAATTTTATTGTTTAAAATGGAAATTGACCCATCTCAGATAATATGATCGAGTTTCGAACTTGTTTTTTTTTTTATCAGCGACTATTTACGTTCCTAGCATTGTTTGAAGGTGATTTTATTCAAATATGTCTGTAATTTCTTTGTATATGATTTTTTATAATTGTTGTGTAATTTGCACAACAAATAACAAGTTAAAACTAACAAGTGTTTTACCACTTGAATTTTTGAATATGACCGGAAATGTCTTCTAGAGATTTCCCCAACGGGCCAATTTAACCATATTTAGTTTAACTTAATAACTTTCTTATTTTATTTTGCAGTAAAACCTCACCTCATGAAGGACCTATTGCAATGAGGACGTCGATCATCGTAAGCAAATAAACACGAAGACAAATAACTACGAGAATTAAAAGTGATAAATTGACAAAGCGCACTATAAACAGAAATGACTCTTCTTCTGTTTTTGTGGGTTTTTGGTTTTTATTGCGGTGATCATATTTGTAATTCCCCATCGCAGCGATGTATGAATAATCGAAGTATTATATATTCACCAGACATGCCCAACATCAGCTGTGCTTCTCTCTCAAAGGTAAAAAATATTAAATTTATCTTTCCGACTTCTGTTTCATTCAAATTTATATCTTTTGTGTTCACGTACATTCGGGTTGACATGCATTGACCAAAAAAAATATCTAAAAATAAAATATTTTTTTATTTAAAAATGAATTATAAAAAAAAACTATTGTGTAGGAAAGTGTATTAATTGTTTACTTCAGTCCATTTGATACATGACTAGCACACTTAGATTTTAAGTTCGCTTTTTAAATACAAAGATATTGCAGTTATAAAAACAAAAACAGTACAAAAACACAATTATACACATAAATATGATTAAAAATATATGAATGGAAAGGGAAAATAAAATTCAGTAAAGAAAAAATGCAACATTTTATGTCAAATTTAAATGATTACGAATTTTAAATTATGGGGGGTATTTTTATAGGTTAGATAGAGTAAGCAAGACTTGGATAAGAAGTTATAGAAATGTGTAAGGCGTAACAAGGGATATCATGCGCGTTGTTGATGAGAGGTGTGTGAAACTCAAGAGGATTGAGTTGTTCTATAATATGATATTGGTTCGCTCATTCTATTCATAAAGTCTAATAACGTAGGAAATTTGTTGTGTTATTAATACATTGTTGTTGTAACATTACCATTTTAAACTTTTTACTTTTTAATATTTAATACAATTCAGAATTGTTTTGTTTATTGTTATGTCTGCATTTATGTAATTCGATTTATCTAATTATCCTCCTATGTAAATCATTTTTTTTTAAATCTCAACACAATAAATGTACTTAAACTTAATCCCAACATAATAAAATAATTTAAGGTGACACCCCCAATGAGTATAAAAAACTTTGGTTAAATCCACTATATTGGCGTCTTATATAAGTTTTGTGCCTGCTTTGGAGCAATCTTATATACGAACTAACATTCAAGGTTCCTCCAAAATATCCTAGTTGATTCTAACGCTGTCCGCGGGTTGAATCGTGTCCAGCTTGATTGCTCGGTGTTTCCAAATTAAATATGCCAGTCTCTAGTTGGTCATTGTTCGTTCGTCGATGGTATCGGCGCCTACAGGGTTGGCTTGGTCTGCTTTTAATTAAAGTCCCCCACCAAAAATCAGTTATGATACTGAGTAGGTAGCTATTCTAGTTTATACCAGTGAAGCGAGGAAGACGGTGATGTGCTGAGCCTGGCTATAGGTGAAACCAGATAAGGTGGCGGTCGCCGAGGGATTGCAGCACTGTCGTCCACGCACTATGGCCACAGGATCGGCAAAAAGTAAATAAAATAACGGTCTCAAAAAATGCTTTCGGAGAAAAACACAACTATTTTAAAGCCAAGCCTTGCCCAATATATCCTAAAAATAAAGTATTTATGAAGTGTACGAATGAAATCAAGACATTTTGATGCTGCTAAACATTGACATCACATCTGGCGAGGTTGGCATTATAAACAGCTGGAACTTTGGACACACCATTACCAAGAAGGCAAAAATCACTTTCGTAATCGTGATTACTTAAAATCATTTTTTCGCTAAAATACTGACTGTGGGACGAACTACTTTATTCACAGCTTATAAAATGTTGATTTATGTGATAAAATATCACGATAAAAATGACTAAATACGGTAGGCCCTACCTAATCCCGTTTTTGTGTAAAATTTTCAACGGGTTTGGGGTCCGTGCTCGCGCTTGACCTTGACGGCCGCCAGCTTACTGGTTCAACCTATAGCAAGCTGTAAGAAGAATCCTTAGCCAAGAAATCGGTGATGCATCACCCCTCGACCCGACTCATGTAGGGAACCGGGTGATTGATATTTCTAAACCGACGACTACAAAAACTTGTTAAAAAGCCAGCCAAGCATTTCGCATTCAAAATAATTGGAATAAAAAAACAAGCCCCGCCACCTTAAAGTGTTGAGATATACTTGAAGAGCCAAGCGATGTTTCATCCAGTAGTTGTTGCCCCTTTAAAGTTATGATATCATTTCGCCCAGTGACTAACGCCAAGCTATAGATTTCAACGTTGTGTATACCTGTACAAAACATTATGAATCAAACATAAATTACAGTCAATTTATATTAATCAAAGCATTCAAATATATAATAAAGAACACTAATAAAGCTTGGCGCATTGAAAGAAGGTTCTATCCTTTCTGCACGCTCTCCGTTTCGTAGCCTTAGCAACATCCTCCCCCCACCACACTCCTCGACAGAAATCAATTACCCAAACGCCACATATTTCTTTCCTGTTGTAAGTCAATTTAAATTATTGTGCTTGTCAAACAGTTTTTAGTGACCACCTCTTTTTAGGAGGTTCTACCTTGCTGCGAACTCTCCGTTGTCAATGCGCCAAGCTTTATTATGTTTTTTTATTATTATTTGAATGTTTTGATTGATAAAAATTGACTGTTTTATTTTTTTGATTCAAAATGTTTTGTAGAGGTATACACAACTTGAAATCTATAGTTTGCGTAAGTCTCTGGGTGAAATGAATCAAACTTTGAAGGGCAAACCATTGGATGAAACATCGCTTGGCTTTCAAGTATATCTCTAAACTTTAAGGGGGGCTTGGCTTGTTTTTTTACCCCAAATCTTTTTGAATCAAAATGTTTGGCGGTTTTTACAAGTTTTTGTGTGTGGGTTTTCATTACTTTTTTAAGTTTGGGCTTAGTATAGTTCTTATTGATACAAAAAATTCTTTGTTAAATCCTTAATTAAAACAAGGAAAAATGTTAAATATTTCCTCCACCCTAGCGCCAAAAAATATGGTTATAGATAAAAAATATTCGCCCCCCCCCACTTGATCACGGCACACGGCGATATAAATTTCCCAAAAAAGGATATTTTCTATTTGCTGTTGAAGAAAATTTAAAAATTTATTGTACTTGCAAACATGGGTATTGACCCCTCTTATTAGGGGGTTCGCCCCTTTGCGCACGCTCTCCGTTGCATGGTATTTGCCACCCCAATACTTTTGACAAATGCCTGGCTCGCCGTCCAGACATTGTTCTACACCTTCTAAAAAACTATTAACAAATCACCCGAGAGAAGAAGGAGAGGAGAGAGAGAGAGAGAGAACGACACACACGCACCCTCCCATTTCCCGCGGCCCCCGCTGCACTCGCTAGGGAAAAACCCCAATTTACTGACGGGGTTACCTTTGAAATAAACAATGGAATTTAAAAAAATGGGGGTTTTAATATGACATTGGTTTTCAGACTAATAACACGCATCTATCTATTTATCTTCACTTTTTCGTAATCTAACAACAATTATTTATGTACAATTTTTAATATAAAATTTCCATTTGCATGACTCCCCCCTTAACTTTTTTCACTTTTTTTTCTAAAGGGTTTTTGAAAAACTCGTGTTAATAGCCATGCAAAGTTTGAATGGTGTACATTCACCCCTTCGCGCACAATCGTTTTTTTGTTAATTTTGGGGATTAGGAGTATGTAGGAGAACTACTCCTGAAAGTGATTTTAGCATGTTTCAAAACCCCCGTTTTCGCCCAGAAAGGAGGTCTCACCTCAACAAATTTTTAAATTTTTGTTTTCAGGTACCCAACCCCCCCCCCCCCCCCCCCCCCCCCCCCCCCCCCCGATTAAAGTGTGCTGGGGGTTCTGCGCACGGTGCTTGGCGCGGTGCGCTTCGGAAAAGCCTTTTTTCCCGTCGCGTTGAAGGAGAGATTTTTTTTTTTTAAAAAAAATTTTTTTCCAATCTTCTATTTCTAAGTGGGGCCTTACTTTTTTTTTTTTAAAAGTTTTTGATATTACAAGTTAAATTTACACCTGAAAGACCTTGATTTAAAAAACCTTTTTTTTCTATAAATTTGACCCTCTTTTTCAACTTTTTTCAAAAAAGGGACTACAAAAACTATAAACTTTATTTTTCAAATTTAAAAAATGAACTTGTTTTCTCCCCAGTTTTGGGCAGAATGGCCCAAATTACGAAAATTTTATTAAAAAAAAGAAAAAATCGTAAAGTAGATTTCTTGAGAAATATTTTTTTAAAGGTCTCTAAAATCATAACACATATAAATTTTGTGATATTTGAAAAAGTTCCCCCTAGGTTCATCAAGATCGGGAGTTCCCTTTGCAGGGCAAGTCAAGTTCAGAGATTTGAAGGTCCCCTAAAATTTTTTATCAAGATCGCATAATTATGCCGTTTTTCCCGGTAGAGCCGAACAACAGACTAAAATACAAACAAAAACAAAAAAAAAAAAAACAAAAACAAATAAAAACAAACAAAAAACACCCGAGATAATTTTTTTTTTTTTTTTTTTGGGGGGGGGGGGTCAGTGAAATTGATGTTTTCGCTTCGCTCATCCAATTATACAAGTGCGCTTCAAATACTAACGTACAAATAATCCAGGGCAGATGCCTTTATTAGCCTCAATCTTGATAGAGCTAGTTTGCTAACAAACAGAGAATGAAATTAATATTGATTGCCCCCCGCCCCCCGCCCCCCCAGCCACCCTCCCACTCACTCTTCTCCAAGGCAAGTAACATAGCAACGCGGATTAAGTCCTAATTATCGGGTCAATGATCAAGTGAGGGTAGCTATTCGCTAGTCTGTGGTACTAGATCTCAATACTTACACAAATAATGTTATAATATAATATAATAAAATATTTCTAAAATATGCGAGAGCAAAATATCTTCAAAATCTTCTCCTAGTTTTTTTTTTAAATAATTTAATCATTCAAAAACAAATTCACATTCGAATTGAGTAAGCTACGTTATTTACTTACTTATTTATTTTATTAATTTATTTAACGTCTATCCTATTCAGTTAAAAAAACTGATTTACATCAATGCAGACACAATCAAGAACTATAGTTATAAGGAAAGTTGAAATTGTCATATTACAACAATGCATAATAACTAATGAGACAATAATTTTGGTAACAAATTTCAAATTGGTAATGATTAATTTGGAAATTATAATCAAATATAAAAATAGGAGGAAAAGAAAAAAAAGAAAGAAAGAAAAAAGACGAGAAGAAAAGTTTCGACTAAAAATTGATATGACAAACTTTTTTTCTTGGAACTATACACGGGGAAGTTGCAGGTCCAGGATTTATACTCTATTGTTGGAGGTGCCGGTCCAGGATTTATATACACTATTGGTGGAGGTGCTGGTCTAGGATTTGTATACACTATTGGTGGAGGTGCTGGTCTAGGATTTGTATACTATTGGTGGGGGTGCCGGTCCAGACAATTGTAATTTCTATCGTTTCCCTTCTATACAAAATGCCATTCAATGAAAATCCCGACAATACAAAATATACATACACCTACATATAAAATCAATACAAGTTGTCCTCGACTGTTGTGGGGTGCGTCGAATGTAAACTTGCAGGTGGCCCACTCACCCCACCCACATCAACACCTACACCCTACACTGAACGGATGCCTAGAGCTTCACCCAGACTATTCCTCCCACACCAACCCTTGACACTAGATCTCTTATTGAAAAAAGATATTTATCTATAGTTTATTTCTAGCAACGAAGCACATAATAAACTCAGAGTTGTTCGAATCGGCCTTGTTGATTCTGGCGTTGATCTGCGGGTGTTCGCACTGTCCATACCACTGATTGCTATATTTCCTATTAAAAATATTGATCTTAGGTTGGTTATCGCTCACTCGTCGATTGCGTCGGGGCCTACAGGGTTGGCTTGGTCGCTTTGATTTACTGTCTTCCACTGAAAATCAGTTATATAACTGAGTGGGTAGACTCAAATACAATTTAATTATTTATTTTATTTATTTAATTTAGAAAAAGAAACTACAAAAGCTTTGCAAAATGGAATTTGCACGAACTATTCCATGTCAATCAATAGTTGAAAATTATATATTATATATTATATATATATATTGTGTATACATGTACTAAGACCGTGCTACCTACAGCAGGCATCCTACAAAAAATATGATTATTATAATAAATACTTGTATATCACTATATCACTAACATCCATACTAGCTGAATGGTGGAAGTAAAGGTGGAGTAACATGGCAATACTTGAAAAGAGGTTTCCAAACAGCTGGCTGATTTCCCGTCATCTCGTTTATTCATACTTCCTTGACGTTTAATCAATCTCCAATCTCGATTGCCTCTCGAATAGTAGCATAAATTGCTTTCATTGTTTTAGCTCTTCAACCATGGTTTAACCCATGTCTTAGTTACACATTGGAAAGTAGACTGTTTTGGTTTTCTTCTGTTATTGGTTTGTTTTCAAAATGTATTTGACTTGAAAAGTGCTATGAAATTAGTAGGAAACGTTCTCTTAAATAAATTACTCCTACTAGAATAACCGAATCGAAAGCTATATAAATGAACATAATACACAACCATGAAAGCCTTCATTTAACTATACATGTAAATGTTATAAACCTTGGTTCTTATAGTAGGCGACTATGACGCTTATCATTGTCAGAAATTATTGTCGGTGGAGGCACTTTTATTATTTCTGTCTATGATAATATCATATATAAGGGTCTAGCCACGGGGCAGTTCATCTATTAAGAGTGCGCAAATGTAGAAGGGTAAATAAGCATAGCCGTTCTTTTGTATCTCTATTATTTTCAGTGAGTAAGGATTGGATGTCATTTTACATTTTTTTTTAATTGTGGGTACAAATATAAATTCCCGTAGTACTCGTCTTTGGTAGTGGCGTAGGAGGGGGGGGGGGGGGTGTATACGTGGGTATACGGCGCATACCCAAAAATAAATATAACACTCAGTACGCCTTGGCAGAACCATTCTATGTTTTTTGTAAGCATCAAGTAATTTTTATATTGAACTCAATCCAGAAATTACAAAACCCATCTCACCTGAGATGATTTGTTAAATTTATATAGATTTCCATTAAAACATTACTTGATTCTTACAGAATAATAAGAATGACACTGCCAATGTGTTCTGAGAGGTGTATTTATTTTTGCCAATATAGTCAATTTCCCCTATACGGGAGTGTTTCCCGATTAATTAAATTGAGTTTGATTGATTGATTGACTATATATTGCTAACCGTCTCATATTTATGCACTTTGGCTAATCGAGGCGATGAGTGGTGATAGATGAGGATGAAGTATGAACAGAAGGGAGGAGGGGAAACCCGGTACCGGCACGTAGCCTACTCCTTTCGAAATGTACCAAGAGGACCAATGGCTTCACGTCCCATCCGAAAGGACGGTGAAACTTTGACAGTCATATAGGTTCCTCCACTAACCCGGACTGCCGAGCAGACGTCGAGGAGAACGAAGCCGTTGCACTAGCTCTCGAACCCTCCATCTGCTCTAGCCAGCGGTATACGTGAGTTTCAGGGCATAGCGGTCACCCACTCTACCCATGACCACGCCCGATTCTGCTTAACTTCGATGTTTAAGTGTGAACCGGTTAAACGAGCTCGGCTAAACCGCTGGCTAATTAAATTGAGAAATCAAGTGATGTGTTACATGCAGCAAACTTCTCACGACTAGTACCTTACCATTGCACGAAAATTAATCGATTTGTCATAACGTAATTAAGAAAGACAAACGGACGGTATTTCGCTATTCGCTGATTCCTTAAGTAAACCGTGTAATTTGAGAGTTTATTCAGTCAAGCGTGAATGTAGTGAAGATCAAGTTAGTCGCCGGTTAGCTTGACAACGTTCTCAACGTAAAACGCCGATCTTATTGAGATTATACGCACTCATTGATGTGACTCGTTGGATGAGCGAAGCGAAGACTTCAATTTCATTGACCCCCCCAAAAATTTAGCTCGGGTGTTTTTTTTTTTCATTTTTTCTGTTTGTTCGTCCTCTACTGGGCAAACGGCCTATGCGATATTGATGAAAATTGGAGGGGACCTTCGAATCACTGAACTTAGACTTGCTACGTTTTTGGGTACAATCGAAGAAATATTTCTCATAAATATCGTACTTTTACGATTTTTTCGATTTTTAGTGCGATATTTCGTGACATTTGAGCGATTCTGACCAACGGGTGGGGCTAAAAACGTTCATATTTTACATGGACATTAGTTATGATAATGAAGTACCTTTTGAAAGAAAAAGTTGAAAAAGTTTGCCAAAATCTATAGAAATAAAGGTTTTTATATAAGTGTTTTATGTTTTATAATAATAATTAACAAGTAACAATAGAAACTTGACAACAATCAACTACAATGCGTTCAACACTTGCAAAAGTAAAGATCCCACATAAACTAAAAACTTATTAAAAAAGCTCATCCATCAACGCGACTAAAAAAGCGTTCGCGAAGCTGCCTATAGCTAGAAGTAATTGGCGCGTTCATATAAAGTGAGACTCGATTTAGGATATAAGTAACACAGATAACAAAAACTTGTAGAAATACAGCCAAACTTACACACTCAAAAGAAATAAGATCTAAAAAAGGGCCAAGCTCATCTACCCTTCCACATTTGCGCATCTTAATTCATTATAACGTACAGTGTCCCATAACAGCATCCTCGAAAGCTTGGCAAAATAGAATTTGCAATTATTAATTTAAACGTAGGCCTAATAGTTTATCCAAGTTCTTTTTTTCTAATTAATTTAAACGTAATAATATGCAAATTTTTTTTTGCCAAGCTTTTCGAGGATGCTGTTATGGGACACGTGTACGTTTATGATTAAGAATGCGCAAATGTGGAAGGGTAGATGAGCTTGCCCTTTTTTTAGATCTCATTCTTTGAGTGTGTAAGGTTTGGCTGTATTTCTACAAGTTTTTGTTATCTGTGTGATCTCATTACTTTTTCAAGTTCCATTGTAAAATTATTTGTTTAAAATATTATAATTTTATCAAAGTTGATTTAATTTCTATGGTATTAGCAATAACAAAAGGATGTAAAATATCAGACCCGGATTCATGTACATCCTGGGTATAGGTGGTATAACCATGGTATAACGACGGTATAAGGACTGGACCCCAATTCTTGAGTTCGTGGGAGATGAGTTGAAAACGCAATTAGAAAACGAAGTCGTTCTCGTTTTCGAAGGAATTGGTATTCTTGAACGTATCGTGGAAAACGTCATGGGCTGTTATTTACGTGGGGTGAGGTTCACGAAATCCAGACAAGAGCTCGAAAACGTTCTATATTTATTCTAGATGGCAGTGCCTTCATAAACGCGGGCCAATCGAAAGACGAGTTGCATGAAATGATTTGATTGTTGCAATTATGTAAACAAACAGATGATCACGCTCATATTCGACACCTTGCTTCGACATTGTGTGTAGTAGCAAGCTGACTTAGATCATGGCTCAACATGGCTAAAAAGAAAAGAATATGTGTATTATTTCGGAACATTTTTGTATAGCCTTGGTGGACAATCATACTATTGTTTATCTGCATTAGGCTTTTAGTAATCAAAACTAGTTATTTGTGCGGGAAGTGTGTCAGAACTATGTTGTGCTGGCCTAGGGTTGGCTAGGCTTGTCAAACATGTAATGTAAGTAATAATTTTATCTAGTCTTATAGCCTAATGGAACTTTAGACCTACACTGTTGTATTATAAATAATTTTCTACATCTGGGCCTAGGTCAGGGACGGTTTTCTGATTTGTTTTATGAGAGTATAATGACAACTTTTCTCATTTCACACATAGAAGCAAAATTTAAAATGTCCTCCATTTGTTTACGTATCGCACTTTCCCGCCTAACTCTGCTTATACCGTCAACAAGTGTCAAGTAACTATGGTTACTTGTTGATTGTATGCCTAGTGTTTAAGGCTTATTTAAAACCTTTATTTGGAAGCCTTCCAGCAAACTTTTTCAACTTATTTAATAATAATTAATTAACGTAAACTGCAAATTCTATTTTGCCAACTTGTTCGAGATTTACTGTATGGGACACTGTACGTTAGAATTAAATGGCGCAAATGTGGAAGGGAGATGAGCTTGGCCCTTTTTTAGATCCATTCCTTTTGAGTGTGTAAGGTTGGCTGTATTTCTACAAGTTTTGTTAGGGTTTTGGGATCTCTTTTACTTTTTAAAGTTCCATTAAAAAATTTATTTGTTAAAATATAAAATTTTTATCGTTTGTTTTAATTTTTGGTATTAAAATAACAATGGGGATGTACTAGGAAAACGTTTAAAGCCGCCGCGTTTTTGGGATGAGCGTAAATGGTGCATTGAACTGCCATGTGTTTTGCGGTTTTTTTTGTTTTCTTTGAAAAATCAAACTTTGTTGAAATTTTTTTAAAAATTAAATTAAATAAAATAAAAAATTAACTTTTTTTTTTTAAATTAATCGTATTTGTTAAAAAAAAGGAAAAAAATCGAATATTAAATTTTTCTAGTAATTATTCGATTGGCACAAATTTTTTTACCGAAAAATTTAATTCTTAAAAATTTAATGTTCGAAAAAAAAATTATTAAAACGGAAAAAAGCATGTAGGTGTTATAACAGAAGATTAAAAAAAATCGTAAAATTGCGTTTTCATGAAAAAAATTTATTTAATTAGCCAAATTTCACACGAATTCCCAAATTCTAAAATCAAGGGTTTCTGTGAAAAAATCATTAAATCGGATAAAGCATGTAGGGGTTAAAAGTCGAAAAAAATTTTTTTTAAAATCAAAAAAAATCGTAAAATTCGATTTTTTCAGGGAAAAATAATTTTTCGATTGCGCTAAAAAAAACGTGGCTTTTTAAAATTCCAGAGATTGCAAAGCCCTCCATAAAATTTCATTGCAATGGGAGTATCGGTTTACCCGGGAATGTGTTTAACAAAGACAAAAAAACGAAAGAAAAAGAAAGAAAAAAAAAAAAAATTCCGGGTTTTTTTCCCCCAGTTAGTGAAATGGAAATTTTGCTTCGCTCCTACGCTATCCAAAAATATCACCCGGGTTCCCTGTCTCCTGGGTATAAGTGGTATCCATGGGATAACAGGTATAAGGCTGGTTAAGAGGAAAATCATTTTCCATGTAAAAACCCAAAAGCACAACTAAATTTTTTTTTTACACCCATTTCCTGCTCCACAGCCAGTAAATCATCAGATAAACAAAAAATTGAAATTTTTTCCATCTTTTGTTTTACTTTTTTATTAAAAAAGTGACGGGGATTGCGTGAGTTTTTAAAAGAAAAAAAAGGCTTATTATTGCCGTAAATTTTGGACTAAATACCATTTTTTTATCTCTTAGGTTGTAGTAAAAAAAAACACTTATTTGGCGGGGAAGGGGTCAAAACAAGGTTTTGTGGGGGCCTAGGGTTGGCTAAAAAAGGCCTAGGGCTTTTCAAACATGTATGTAATATTTTTTTCTTTGCCTATAGCCAATGGAACTTTAGACCACACTGTTTTATTATAAATAATTTTTTCTCTCTGGGGCCCAGGGCCCGGGACGGTTTCTGATTTTTTTTATGAGGTAAAGACACCTTTTCCGTTTACACAAAAAAGAAAATTTAAAATGTCGCTATTTTTTTTCAGTATCACACTTTCCCGCCTAACTCTCTTTTCCCTCAACAAGTGTAAGTAACTATAGTTTTTGTTGATTGTATGCCTAGTTTTATAAGGGTTTTTTTAAAAAACCCTTTTTTTGGAAGCCTTCCCGAAACTTTTTAACTTTTTTTTTCAAAAAGTATTTACTATAACCTTAAGTCCATGTAAAATATGAACTTTTGCCCCACCCCTCTGGGGCAAATCCGGCCGATTGAAAAATGACGTATAATGTTAGCAGTAGCAATAGCTAACTCCTTAAAGTGATTTTGAGATGTTTCAAACTTTTTTTTCCCCAAAAAGGAATAATCGTACCCCAATAAAAAATTTGGGGATTTTTGTCAGGTACCTAAATCCCCTCGATTGTGATAGTTTTCAAATTCAATCACGTTACATGACGGCTGGGTAACACTCGAACTCACCCCACAACTCTTGTGGTGTATAAGGTGCTTGAGTGATTGGTGAGCGCACCGCCGGCGTGGCTGCGGCGCGGCCTAACGTGCACAGAGATTGCCAATCGTCATGTTATTGTCTAAGTGGATATAATTATTTATACCTCTTTCGGTATATTACAGAGTTTAGCCAATACATACTACGCCTGACGTGACTTAACACAAGTGAAACTTGAATAATGTTCAGAGCGGTCGTCATGTTAAAAAACACGAAGGAGTGGCTTTTGCCCACTATCAGGTCACGTGAACAAATACCCAATGCAGGATGTTCAAATCTCAATACTGTTTGGCAGACAGACCAGAAATATATAAATAAAAAATTAGTATATAAGAGTCTTCTCACTCAGTCATATATAAACTTATTGTAAGTGGGAGTATTAAACCAAAGCGACCAGCCAACCATGTAGGCCCCGACGCAATCGACGAGGTGAGCGATAACCACGAAGATCTTTATGTTTTAATAGGAAATTTAAATATAGCAATCGGTGGTATGGGACAGTGCGAACCAAACACGCGGATTCAAACGCTAGAAACAAGGCCCGATCAGGAACAACTTTGCAATTTTATTAAGTGTCTCGTGGATAGGACGTGCTCTAAAGCACCGTTTACATAATTTCGCCTAATCACAAGTAAGAACGGATAGATCTGAATCGCCACATATTAAAAGTTAAAAAATACTTCTGCCTGAGCGAAATTCTGCTATTTCACAGCCAGGGTCACTCACAGCTCCCCTGAAATGTGACGTCACTGATGATTGTTTATCATTGTTCAAATAGTTCAAACACAAAAAGCGATGCTTTGTGAAAATATACACCTGAATAGCGGAGTTATTGGTTAAATCTCGACAGCAAAATGCATTTCTAAATATGAGAAATGCACACACGCAAACAATTGGCAGTACTAATACTCTTGGTTCGTGACCAAGAGCGAATTACAACAGGTAAAAATTAATCCGCTACTCTTGTCAAAAGGCGGAAGACAAACATCGAGTTACCTAGAGAAACAGAACGAAAAATTGTGCGAGATAAAATATTATTAGAGCTCAGGTTGAGGCCAACTAAAAATGAATTGAGCCGACAGGTAAAGTCGATCCGTTGAAACTTGTTCGTAGTGAAATTTGGACTGGAAATTCATAACCTACGCTATTAAAGTGTGGCTTTTCAATATTCAAACAATCAAAATGGGGGTTACTAGGTCTAGAATTACTTTCGAGATTTTTCCCCCCCCCCCCCCCCTCAATAAACATCAGTAGATTCCCTATCCTTTTACCATGCCAAGCGTGCAAAAACCCTACAATTATGTACCAAAAAAGGCACCACAGTACACGCAACACAATTGAAACATGACTGAATTATGTGTATTTGCAGGTAATTGAACACTGAATAAAAAATAGTATTTACAAAACATGTATGCCCGTACTAGGAAAACGCGGAAGTCCCGCCGCGTTGTGATGAGCGTAATTGCGTATGCATTTGAGTGGCCATGTGTTATGCGGATTGTTGTTCTGTAGAGAAAATAATTACTGTTGAAGATTTTTAATTAAATTAAATAAAAACATTAACTTTAATTTTAATTTTTTTTTATCATCGTAATTTAAAAAAGAAAAGATCGGTAAATAACTTTAAAAATTTTACTAGAAATTATTATTTCGATTGCGCACAAAGATTTTACCCGAATATATTGATTCATAAAATAAAGGTTCTGTTGAAAAAATCATGAGAATAGGACAAAGCGGTGTAGGTGTTATAAGTCAAAGAATTGTTTAAAAAAAGGGGGTAGGAGAAAAACGTAAAATTTCGATTTTCATGCGAAATGTTTTCGATTGCGCTCAAATTTCACAAGAATACCCTAAATTTATAAAATCTACATGGTCTCGTGAAAAAATCATTACAAGCGGAATAAAGCATGTAGGTGTTATAAAGCTTAAAGAATTTTTTTGTAAATCCAAATATAATCGGTAAAATTGCGATTTCAATTGAAGAAATCATTTTTCGCTTGCCGCTCAAAAACGTTGGCAGTTCTAAGTCAGAGATATCGAAGCCTAGCCAATAAAAACTTTCATCGTAATGGAGTATCGGTTAGCCGAATCGTGTTAACAAAAAACACACAAAAATACAAAAAAAAAAAGAAAGAAGAAGAAAAAAAAAAACAGTCTGGATATTTTCTTCACGTGTAGTAGAATGGAATCTCGCTCGCTCGCCTAACGCTCATCCAACTAGATTTGATATTTCTACGTCAAAGTCAATATGAAATCTGTAACCAAGGAGCAGACAGTGAGGTTTGCAACGCTGGCGTGACGCTACTTCGAAACCCTCTTCGCTTGACCACCAAGGTAGTGAATTCCGTCCGTAAAAAGTGTAGTACAAGAGAGCTAAATTTAAAAATTGGGGTTAGCTGCCTTCCGTATTACAACACGTAATACGAATGTGTTTCTTGTTTTTATTAAGCTATTCGACAAATAAGGGGCGTTAAAAACAGTCGCAAGAACTGTTTTTGGGATGAGCGAAGCGAAGATTCCATGTTAGAACTTCAATGGACAGACAAAATAAATCGAAATGTATTTCTTTTTTGTTTTCTTTTTTCTGTTTTTTTTTTGGGTGTTTTGTTAAACCAGCGATGTCGGCTAAACCGGTAATCCAATTGCGATTAAATTTTCGTGGAGGCCTTCGGAAATCTCTAAACATTAAAATACATGTTTTTGAGCGAATCAAAAAATATTTCGAATGAAATTCGCAATTTACGATTTTTCGATTTTTAAAGATTTTGCGGAATCAACACCTACCTAAAGCTTTAATCCGATTGTATTATTTTTTCACAGAACTTAATTTTCTAAATTAATATCTTCGTGTGAAATTGAGCGCATTCGAAACATTATTTCTCATGATAACTCACAATTTTACGCGCTTTTTTTTAATATTAAAAAAATGTCTTTGAGTTATAAACACTTAAATGCTTTATCCGATTGTAATGATTTTTTCACAGAATCTTAAATTTTAGTAAACTTATATAATCGTGTGAAATTTGAGCGCAATCAATAAATTATTTATTATGAAAAGCGCAATTTTACGATTTCTTTCATTTTTTAAAATTACGATTTTTTCGTTTTTTAAAATTGTTTCGACTTAGTAATGATTTTTTCACAAAAACAACAGGAAATTTGAATAACATCTGGCATCTCAATGCAACAATTACGCTCATCTAACAACGTGCCTGAAAAAGCGTTTGCGAAGCTTCCTAGTAATTCATAAAATTATGGTTCTGTGAAAAAATCATTACAGCATTTAGGTGTTATAAACTGCGATTTTTATGAGAAATGGGTGTTCGACTGGGGTTCGACACCCTGCTGGGATGGATTTTTTAATTTCTGGTTTGCTTCCTATAAAATTAAATGTTTAGTTTAGTCCAAGATATAATTCCTATGAGGCCGCTAGAAATGAAATTGGTTCAACCCAGTTAACATCTCAGATTTGACTTGACCTTGTGGAAGTACGCACCTCTTGGAACATTTCTAGGGAGGATGTCACTTCGAATTTTTGTGGTATTAATTATTTTATCATCCATTTGATTATTGAAAAGCTTAGTCGGTACTATCTTAAGTGTACAAAGCTCTTCCACCGATTTGTAGGTAATTATATGTTCTTACTATTGTATACAACCAACTTCTAATAATCATATGATTTCATTGTTAGAAATGCAGACATGGCAAAAAGCGTAGTAGTGTAGTGTAGTGTAGTGTAGTGTAGTGTGGTGTAGTGTAGTGTAGTGTAGTGTAGTGTAGTGTAGTGTAGTGTAGTGTAGTGTAGTGTAGTGTAGTGTAGTGTAGTGTAGTGTAGTGTAGTGTAGTGTAGTGTAGTGTAGTGTAGTGTAGTGTAGGTAGTGTAGTGTAGTATAGTGTAGTGTAGTGTAGTGTATAACAACACGTCATAAAATTGTGCGAAGAGGAGAATATGTTTTTAGTCCAGAAGCAGTCGTCACCATTTTTTACATATCAATATTTACATATCAAAAGTTTCGTAATAAATTCGCATTTTTTTGTTTGTAGTGTAATATACACCATCAAAAAGGTGTACATATGTTTTCAAAATATCTACACCAACAACAACAACAACAACAACAACAACAATAGACTTCCGGTCGTAGCTGTCAAAGTGGATACCGGGCAGAACTTTTTCAGCAATTCAAGCAGTGGCGGAAGTTTGTTTCATAGGCCGCCTGCAAAATTTCTATGGAGGGCCCCCCTTACAGATACATACATATGCATAGACTCTGTGTTGAATTCAGGCTTTTCATTCCGGGTGGAATATATAATATCTCTGGGGTATTATATAGAGACCAAGCACGGGGGTTCTGGGGGGCTTAACCCCCCAACAATAGCGCCGCAGGCGAATTTTTTGAAAATTAGGTTTATAGAGTGCGTTTGGTGTGTTTTAGGTAAAAAGTTTGTGGGCTGAATGCAATACCAAAATAATGTAGTTTTTGTGAGTTGTTGTGTTGTGGACGCTAAAAGTTTGCTAAATATTCGCTTCATCTTCATACCGCTAGATTCACAAAACGGTCATTTTAGCAACGAAAACAAATACAATAATTTTCAAACAGGGTAAAATACTGTTTTTTTTTTAACTGAGATTTTTTAACGGGCCCCGTTTGTAAGTTTTCACCCGATATTGATACTCACGAACAGCATTATCAAAACGACGTGGAAATCGAGTGTGTTAAATATTACGAAAACGGAGACGACATCAGATTGAGATGTATTGGAAAATAGATTCCGTGAAGTTGATATTAAAGGGATGAAAGACAATTAATAAATAAATGTATTTATTTATAATTAATTAACACAATTAATTGGTCGGGACATTTCGCCGCGTCGAATCTGCTTTTATTGCTTTTGACGTTTCAGCCCAACTGTGTGGGCTATTCTCAGAAAACAAGAAATAAAATTAAAAAACTTACAAAAATATAATAATCCTGTCAAATAAGATCTTATATTGAAATTTAGAGGAAAAAATTGCGATGTCGCTGAATTTTTGCAGAGACCTTCCTTTTATAATAATCATAAACATACTAAAACTCACCTACAATCGGACTGGAGATTCGGCCGCCATATTGGAAAATGGCGGCCAAAAAGTGTTGGTTATCGAATATCTCCAAATTAAGGAA
>JAMZAV010006507.1:0-67196 GCA_024449915.1 Sweltsa coloradensis
TTTTTTATTTTTATTATAAATTTTTAAAAAACTCGATAGGGATTAGGGTTGATGGCATTCAAGTCAAAAATTTGATTTATCTGCATGGGAAAGGGAAGAAAGGAAATGCCTGAAGATGTCGGGTTGCCATCAGTATCTTTGGGACGGCGATCATAGATTATTGATAGGAAAATTTAGATTCTTGGTCCCAGAGCAAAAAATGTTGTCGAGAAAAGACACAATCGGCTTAAAGTTTGGAAACTCCAATGTCCAGAATTAAGAAAGGAGTTTATGACAAGAATAAGTAATCAGATGCCCGACCAAGAATTGAAAGATGTAGAAGAAGAATGGCAAGAGTTTAAGAAGGTGTTTGTGTCAAGTGCAGAGGAGTTGTGTGGAAGAGCCAGTTGGAGAAGGAAGGAGAAAGAGAAACTCGATGGTGGAATGACAGGGTACAGACTGCAGTAAGGGAGAAGAAGCGGTGCATGGAAGAAGAAAGAAGATGACAAGTCTGAAGAACATGAATATGAGTACCGTAGGTGCAAGGCAGCTGGGAAACAAATTGGTGAGAGAGGAAAAAGATAGAACAATGAAGAATTTGCTAGTAAGCTAGAAACTGATTTTCAGGGGAACAAGAAATGATTTATGGATTGGTAAAGTCAAAAAGACAGCAAACAGAGGATCAAAAGCTTATGGTAAATAATAATGGAGAAGTCACTAATAATCCACAGGAAATACAAGACATGTGGAGAGAGTATTTCCAAGACCTATTGAATGTAACACCAATATCAAATTCGGAAGAAATAGAAATAGAAAGAGTGAAGAAGATGAGGAGATAGAGGTAACTGAACAAGAGGTGGGACGTGCGCTAGGAGCAATGAAGAATGGTAGAGCTCCAGGAGTGGATGGAATTACAGTGGAATGATTAAATCAGCTGGCGCTGAAGGAAAGTTATGGTTATTCCGAGTATTAGTGCAGCCTGGAAGCAAAGAAAGTACCAGAAGATTGGAAGAAAGGAATTATTGTACCCTTGTTTAAAAAAGGTGATAGGAAGAAGTGTCAAAACTATAGAGGAGTAACCCTTATGTGTCCAGTGTGCTAAAGTTTTTGAAAAGGTAATAGAACATAGATTGAAGGAGGTTGTCGAACCAAGTCTAAGAGAGGAACAATATGGATTTAGAAGTGGGCGATCCACTATCGATCCAATATTTTCTATCCGCCAAATCATGGAAAAGAGATGGGAAAATGGAAAAGGAATGCATATTGTCATTTTAGATCTTGAAAAGGCATACGATCGCCTGCCTCGAGGAAAAGTATGGGAATGTCTGGAGCAAAAGGGAGTTGGACGAGGTTTGATAGAGAGGATAAAAAGTACATACGTAGGGAGTGCAAGTTGTGTTCAGACAAATGAGGGTAGATCAGATTGGTTTGAAATAAATGAGGGACTGAGGCAAGGTAGTGTTTTATCACCGACTCTATTTACTGTCGTAATGGATCAAATACTACGAAGAGTGGAACCGAATATAGACGGAAGAGACACTAGAACCTTAGTTTTTGCCGATGATGTCTTAATTTGGAGTGAGAGTGTTGAAGAGGTGCAAGAAAAGGTGGATAGATGGAATGTAGTTGCAACAGAGTTTGGGTTAAGTATTAGTCAGAATAAAAGTGAATGTTTAGTTATGAAAAAGGATATAAAAGGCATGCCTAAGAATCAAGAAAAGTTAAGACTTCGTGGAAAATTATTAGAAGAAAGGAAGAATTTAAGTACCTAGGAAGTATCTTGACAAAAGATGCTAAAGTAAATAGAGAAGTAACAGCTAGGGTACAAAAAGCCGAAGGATTTTATCACTGGTGCGAAAGCTGCTTTGGAACGAGCTGTTTCCACAGAGATGCAAGGTTCTTTTTCTATAAAGCATACTTCATACCTATACTTACTTACGGTGCAGTAACTTGGACAGTTGGATCAAAGGAAGAGAGTCAGTTGGAAGCAGCAGAGATGAAGTTTTTGAGAAGTATAAAGGGAGTTACAAAACTGGACAGGATTAGAAGCGACGTTATAAGAAAGGAATTAGGTCTGGAGAAGTTGAGGTTTAAAATAGGAAGGGAACGTTTAAGATGGTTTGGTCATATGAAGAGGATGGATATGGATAGGATCCCAAGACGAAGACTTCGAAGCAGAGAGGAAGGTAAAAGAAAAGTAGGAAGTCCGAGAGAAAGATGGGGAAGATTGATCGAAGGAGACGTTGAAGAGAGAGGTGAATCGTGGAACCAGGGACGAATTGAAGCTGTGGGAGGACAGGAAGTGAGTGGAGAAAATTGTGGAGAAGCAGATGATGCAGGATGAAGATGACGATGATGATGATGATGATGATGATGATGATGATGATGATGATGAAGAAACGCTGAGCCTGGCAATCTCGGCAAAAAATAGTTTCGTGCCCTAGATATCGTGTGGAAGAACACCACTCAACCCGACATTGTTGGAAATGAGTTTTTGATTATTATTATTATTATTATTATATTATTACAATTATTATTATTATTATTTTTTATTATTATTATTATTATTATTATTATTATTATTATTATTATTATTATTAAAATTATTATTATTTTATTAGATGTAGTTCATACAAAATCGGTCAACCGGAGCTTATATATGTTGTACGGACTTACGTCAAGTACTTCCATGTGTACCTATATTACATACATTATTACTTTGTCTTAAATCTAACAAAAATAAGTCATTTATAGTTTGTAGATGATGTTTTCTTTCTGCTGTGTACGGTCGTGGCCGATTTCTCGCCATCCTAGCATTTGCTCTTTGGACTATGGGAAACCACGAAAACCATATCAGGATGGAAGCTGTCTCGGAATCACGAAGTATCATTCTTAGTTTAGAAATGTACGAACTATTCTACACGTGTTGAGTATTACTGCCTTTTGAGTCTCGATGTATACATTGGGTTGAAGATCTGGTTGTTTAATGCTTTTATGTAGTTTCCGCAGTATGATGCCGTTGGCCGATATAACGAATGGGATTGTATTTACCTTTTTCTATTTCCACATCTTCTTGATCTCAATTGCAAGTTCACTATACTTAAAAAAAATTCTTCCATGTGGTCTCGACGTTATGGCACATTGGGACAGCAACGTCGATAAGGGTAGTTTCTTGTTTCTTCTTGTCAATTATTATTATATCCGGTCTGTTGTAATGTATAGTTTGCGAGTCTGTTATACTTATAACTGTGCGGTCGTAATATAATTTGAAATCTTTACTATCTAGTACTTTTTTCCGGTTTGTTTTTGTAGTAAGGTGTATGTGTGTCAATGAGGTTGTACTTGATTGCTAGTTTTTGATGAATAATGTTAGCTACTTGGTTAAGTCTGTACAGGTAATCTGTTTGACATAGTGACTGGCACCCCGATATGATGTGTTCGATTGTTTCACCCCTTACACTACATTTTCTACATTGATCTTTTACTGTCGCATCTTGTATAATGTATTTTTTTATAATTGTTCGTCGCAATCACTCTGTCTTGAATAGGCATCATAAACCTTCTGTTTCTCCAAATAGTTCCCCGTTGTTTAACCACCTATTTGATGCTTTAATATCTACGTGATCTTTGTGTAGTTCATCATAATGTCTCTTGTGTAGGGTCTTTTCTGAGAGACGTAACTCTTTTGCAGTGTCAGTCATGAGGTAACTTTGTAGATTGACATTTTTATTTGAAAAAATTGAGTGGAGTTAATGATTTGTCAGCTAGAACCACAGCCCTATGTAGTGTTGATTAGTTGCTCTTTGTAAAAAAATATTTTCTTAAAATGTCTAGTTGTTTATAATATATGTTGTTCACATCAATTAGGCGGCGTCCTTCTTGTTCTCTTGGATGTGTCAATCTCTTTATTGCTGATTTAGGATCATGAATTCTGTGTTTGGTAAGTGTAGTACGAGTTAATATTTCCAACGTGTGGATGTCTGTCTGCGTCCATTTCATGATTCCGAATGAATATATCAGTACAGGTATAGCATATGTATTTATTGCTGTGATCTTGCTTTTACCGTTTAGTTGCGTCTTGAGGATAGATTGTAGTCTTTGTTTGTATATTATCTATAAATTTTTCTTTCTTTACTTTATTTTAAATTTGGGGCCTTGGAGATACTAAATATTTGTATACTTCTTTTATCTTTTCATTACTCCAATACTATTTCCATCACTAGCTGGAACTGTTCTGCTTGCGTAAACCTTACCCTTTTCGATATGTAGCGGTTTTTTACACTTGTCTACTCCAAACTCCATGCGACATTTTGACTCAATTTAATTGTTTGATTAAACCGTTTAGTTGAAAAAAACTTGATGCATATATCTTTAGGTCACCCATAAAGAATAGGTGAAAATTGTGGACATACCAAATTTTTTAAATCCGTTGCAGTTTTTAAGCATATGGGGCAGTGGATTTAATGACAGACAAAACTGTAATCGCAAAATGGCCCCTTTGGAAAACCCCACGTTTAATTTGGTTTGGGATTTGTAGTTATCTGCGGGTTTTTCATTTTTAGTTTAGTGTTGTTCTCCATGTCTTCATTACTGTCTTCAAAAAGTTTACAATTATTGGGTTGATTTATTTGTTATGCAAAATTTTATGTATAGTTGGTAGACATGTAATTGGCCGATATTTTTGGGATTCTTCGGTCTTTTTCCCTTTCGTTTTAAAAAGGTTCTCATTCAAAAGGGAATTTGGGGGTTTTTCTTTAACTCCTTTAAAAACTCGTTGAGACTTTTTCTATGATTGTTAGTATACTTTCCCCAACGAAAGAATGCGATGTTTGGGTAGTGGGGGTAAATGAATGCGCGGTAAATGGAATGTCCCCCTTGTGAATGAAAGAAATATCTTTTAAAAAACGCAAGAAAAAATTATCTGTGCTAATCACAGATTCCTCCGTGTGCAAGATCCACGCTGAGCTAGCGTGAATAGAATTCACAAAGTTGTTATGTTGGGAAAACAATTTCGAGCCACCTGCATTCTTTCGTTGGGACCACCATAGTATTGAATTTCTAATACCACATTTTTTGAATATTACCATTACCTGGTGCTTTCCGCTATGTGTAGCACTGTTTGCGATTTAATTCAAAATATTATCCCTTTCAAATCTCATCTCATTAATATCGCTCCCTAGCTTTTTCGTCTCGAACCATTGTGCTCCGGGTTTGGTGCTACCTTTCCCCCATTTTCCTGCCCAAAAAACTCTTCTATCTCCGTCTTAGTTGTTTTCCATTTCCAATTTTTCTTAGGTACTAGATATTTTTTTGAAAAAACTTTTTTTTTTTTTCTTGAACATCCGTTTTGTTCTTTTCTAATGCACATTTTTATTCTTTTTAATCTCTTAGCAAGTCCTTACTTTTTTTTTTTAAGTGTATAAAAATTTTTCGTGAATGAATTTTTTTCAGTTTTCCCATGCTTTTGTGAATTTGAGTTTTTTTCAATATATTTTGGCAGTAGAGTACCACTTTTTAATCGATTACCCACTCGAATTGTTCCAATCTCCGATATCTTTCCTAAATCATCGATTCTCCCACTTAGTCGCTGTTTCCCTTTTCGGAATTTTTTTCTCATTTTTTTGTCTTTGAAGAGTAGAAATTTTTTCCCTTTTAATCCCAAAGTATCTAACCACTGTACAGCTGCACAGTAAATTGCCCATGAACGTCTGCAAATGAAGTTTGCTTGTGTGTTTCTGAGAAATATGTGTGTTTTTATGTGTACCGCTGCTTCATTTCCTTTTTAATGCTTGGGAAGGATTATGGTTTTTGTTTGGTTTTATGTGCACAAACTCTGACATGGCTGTTGCAAATGCTAAAATAGGAGTTCGTTGAGGATAATGTCGGTTATTTTCTAAAGCGTTAAATTATATCTACCTCTTGTGTTTGTGGTCTAGTCGTTCTGGTGTCTTGATCTTCTTGGGTGGGGTTTTGGGATTTCTGTGGTTCTGGACGTTTTGGTGGTCTGGTTGTTTTGGTAGGTCCGGACATTTCTGGTATGTCTAGCTTCTGGTTGGTCGGAATTTCTGGGATAACTGGGAGATCTGGAAGTTGTAGCAGGAGGCATTAGGGAATTTTGGAAATTCTATAGTTTGGTATCAACTGGGCTTCTTCTTCGCTGTCTTCGTCGTTGTGCCTTATCATCTTGAGTCTTGTAGTTTGTCTTTTACTTCGCGTCTTAAAACTAGTTAAATATGTTTACTGGTAACATTTTATTTTTAATTTTAATTTTACTTTGGTCGGCTGTTTCTCTGCGCACCTACTTCTAACAAAAGATATTCACGTATTAAAATTCATGGAGCTCTTGTCGAAACCATTAAAAAAAGTCTCTAATAAAAGTTACCCCATAAAAGCTTCCATCACACACTTTCATATCTTTGTCCATTTGATGCGCTGCCTTTTTTCCAGCTTTGGTGGTCTGTATGAATTCACCGCGAATCTCCTGTCTTTATTTCCATTTTTCTTGTTCGAGAGAAAATCCACTGCAAAAATCTGTCGTTTTTATTATTGTTTTAAAGTCAATACACTTTTTAAAATATTAAAACACTTTTTTTCAAATACCATAAAAAACATAAGCCCGCTTTTTAAAGGGCATATTATTGATTCATAGCAGTTTTTCAACGTCGACAAATCGACAAACTTTTTTATAAAAAATAATAATAATAAAAATAATAATAATAATAATAATAATAATAATATAAAATAATAATAATAATTAATATAATAATAAAAATAATAAAATAAAATATCGAAAAGGGGTCGAAATGGAACCCTGACATGAACTCATTATCAACGCGGAAAAAAAAGAATTGTGCTATCTGCCCCCCTTTAAACGCCCATCGGAATGCCAGATAGAGGTAATTGCTCACGATTTTAATTGTTTGGGACAGAACCTGCAAAGATTTGTTTATATTTCATGCCCGACAAAAATTTCTTCTGTTCTCCATCCCCCTTTTTGGTCTTGAAATAGATGAAAAATTGCTGGGATATTTTAAATAGGGAAACTATGCAAAAGACTAAATCTTGTGCTTATCACTTTACGCCGTAAAAAATATTTATCATTTAAATACCGTAAAAAGGGATATATTGCTCTAGCTGAGTCAGTTTTATGTACGGTAATCGGCTTGGGGGGGGAAAGCGTCTTCTCGCAACTTAAAAATTTAATATCATTACAAAAAAAATTTAAAAATGATGAATGAAGAAAATCGTTATGGAGATGTGTCTCGGATTTGTATTTACTATTTGATTTTTCCATTAGGGAAAAACTTTTTTTTAAGCGTTTTTTAAATCATTACTTTTACAAAAATATAAAATTCTTTTTGACCACAACCTTCAACTCGGCCTAAAGTGCAGGATTTACAAAACCCCCCTTTAACAATAAATATGGGGAAAGATCTTTTTCTACTCTTACCTTTATATTTTAATAAGATTCTTCCAAAATTAAAAAATTAGTTCATTTAGAGAATAAAAAAATTAAATTAAAAAATATTTCTTAAAACAATATTTTAAATTGAGGAGGAAATTGTGGTCATGTGATTTTTTTATTTTTTTGTTTTTTATGTATTTATCAATTTTTTTTCTATTATGTTCATTCATAAAATTTTTCATAATGTCAAAAATTTATAAATTATCAAATTGTTTAGACTTTCCCTGTCGGTAATTTTTAAAAATCAAATTTCATTTTTATTAGGTTTAAATGTTCAGAAGTGAAAAATCCTTATCTTTAATAAAATAGTTCCACAGATGCTGCATGCGCAGTTTTTTTGGAAGGGCGAAGTATGAAATTGTAAGGTTTTGAAAGGAAAAAAAAAGTACTCATAAAAATAATAAAAAAAAAAAAAAAAATATATAATTATAAAAAAAAAAAATATAAAATTAAAAAAAAAATAAATATATTATTATTTTTTTATTTTTTATTATAATTAAATAAAAAAATAAATAAAAAAAATAAAATTAAAAATTTTTATTATTATTTTTATTATTTATTATTATTTTTATTATTATTTTATTATTATTATTATTATTATTATTATTATAATAATTATTATTATTATTATTATTAAAACCTTTTTCTTTAAAAACATGTTCCCAGTAAACTTCATTTCGCAGTTTGTGGGAAGGGCGAAAGTATGAAAAATGTAAGGTTATGAAAGAAAGAAATGTATCTACAATAAAACAAAAAAATATATATATATTATTTTTATTATTATTCTTATGATGAATATAAAGTTTTTAAGCATAAGCCCGCTTTAAGGACATAGTTATTGATTCATAGCAGTTATCAACGTCGACAAGTCGACAACTGCTATGAATCAATAATAATAATTATATAATAATTATAATAATAATAATAATAATAATAATAAAAATAATAATAATTCTTATTATATAAAAATAATAATAATAATAATAATAATTATTATTATTATTATTATTATTATTATTATTAATAATAATATTGCATTTCGTGAGGGAAGTAGAGGGATTTATAAGTCTAAATGCTTCTTTTTCCAAAGTAATTAAGTAGGGACATAAACTTAGATACCCGGTACCTAAATGACGGGGAAATTTTAAACATAATCACATAAAAATCTAATGGCTGTAACGGTTTTTTTAATTGTGTGAAAGAAAATACCCGGAGGAATTTGGGGGGTGTACTTTCCCATCAGTTCGCCCATTTTTTCTTTAAAATGGCAAATTTCCCCCCTTGCTTTGTAATCTTTCCCACATTAATAGCTGACCATTTTTTAAATAGCAGCTGACATACAGCACTGAGCCCTGAAATTTCAAGCGAGGTACCGCGCGAAAACGTGTTTTTAATGAACGAGGGGGGTAAAACAAAAACTTCAACGTTATATTGGTTCTTTTTTAAAAATCATGATTGAAATGGCCTCTATGAACGTTGTAAACAACTTAAATTTTATGTGAGTGCAACCTACCCACGGGGGGCGCAAAAAAGAAAGCGAAAAGAAATGTTGGATACACCTCCCCTCCTTATAAGCCTTAAAAAAGATAAAACTATTTAAAAAGTGGAAAAATTGTAACAGTGCAGCTAAATCATTTTCAGGGATGAATACAAATCAGACGTTTTTTAATAAAAAAAAAAGATTGGACTGAAAAAAAAAAAAATATTTTTTAAAAAAATCATAAAAAAATCAAAAAAATAACTTAAATAAACGTGGCAAACGATTACGAAATCTTAGTTAAAGAAAAAACTGTCTGTAGACAAAAAGTTTTTCACAATCATTTGGGAAGCTAACAGAGAAAAGGAATATCGGATAATTTTGCGGAATCGTTTGTAAAAGAAGTAAAAAAATTCAACAGAGGTACAAAGTACAGCCTAATTTTAAAAAAACGATGCTGAATCCCAAATTTTTTTTTATGCCACCTGTAAGTGAAAACTCAAATAGGGTCTATTATACAAAACATGGATAATAATAAAAAAAACCGGGGTTGGGATGGTCCAAAGTTAAGACTTAAAATTTTTGATGTTTATTAACCCCAATCTTAACCAAAAATAGAAAATTTATCGAAGGGGAAACGGAAACAAACCGGAAAACAAAAATACTAAATAGTTGACCAATTTAAAAAAAAGGGAGATCATTTATCATTTTCTAATTACGGCCCACTAGCACTCTTGTCTTTTATGGGAGAAAACGGGAACGTTGTGTGGCCGATAATTTTCTGCTTTTTGGGAAAAAATTTAAAAATCATTGATAGACTGCAGTAGGTTTCCAAAGGGGTAAAAAAAATAGTGATTTGCTTATCAGTCTCAGATTTTGTTAACAAAAAAAAATTTAAAATGAAAACATGCCATGTAGTAGCTTTTTTTATTGTTTTCTAAAGCGTTCGATTCGTTAAACCACAGTAAGTTTTTAAAAAAGCTTAAATTTTGGGTATGGGGCCCAAAATTTTAAAGGGGTTTTTCCTTTTTCTTACAGATGAAATTTTGGTCAAAAAAAAAAGGGGGGGGGGGTTTTGGGTTTTATAAAAAAGGAGATTGTGAATGAGTTCCGGGGGCTCCATATTCCCCCGTTTTTATCTGTTTTTGTTTTCTGTGTTGTTGTCCTTTTTTTTTGCGATCCTTCCTGTTTTTTCCCCTTTCTTTCTCTCGGTTTTTAAGCTACAGCAGGATTTAAAGCAATTTTAATGTGGACTCCGATAAAAATTAATAATAAATGGGGGAAAAACCAAGATATTACATTTTGTTCCCCTCTGAACCAAAACCGCCGAAACCCTCTTCAAATATTTTTTCACTCTTATGGTCCCTACATGGTATGGTAATGGAAAATCTGTTTAAAACTGTGATGTATTTTTGGAGTTTTGATATCAGTTATTTAGTACAAAATTTGAAATTTTTGTCGGGAGGCCCTCACATTGTATCCTTGTGAAAACCCCAAGTCTTTGCATTTCAGTTTTTTAAGTTAAAAATGGTGTTCCCTTTTTCAAATTTTACGGTCTGTGACATTGCTATACTAAATCTATTTTTTCTTTGGGTTTGTTGGCCGGGGGCTCGTTCGCTCCCTACTGAATTTAATATCCAACCTTAAAAATGAAATGATTAAAACAATTACCCCATGTTTTTTTACAAACAATGCGACAAAATAGTATACCCATAATAACTTTTGTAATGTACTACCTTTATCAACCTGACATGTATAAATTCATTTTAAAATTTTACTTTAATAGAATGAAAATTTTCCCCGTTGATGGGGGGGGTCACGGGGTGGAGAAAAGAGGAAATTACTTTTTAAACCCCCATTTTTAAAAACAAAATGGAAAAAAAAATTTTTTTTACAAACACCTGAAATATTTAATAGCCTTCCCCGTCATCTACGAAATTTTTTTAATAAAATATGAGCCATTAAAATCAGAAATAAAAGGCATTCTTTCTTGAAACTATGCGCATAGAAGAGACAGTTGCTGACCCTACCCCTACAGGGCGAACTTTTTATAATTGTTGAGTTAGGTAAAATTGAGTATTATTTTATTTTAATTCTTGAATTTTGTTTTTTTTTTTTTTTTTTTTTATTTTTTTTTTTTTTTGGGTTTAAAAAAAAAAGATTTTTTAAAACCCCCCACTTATCCGATATTTCATGTTTTTTTTGTATTTATTTAAACCCACAAAAAACCCTTTTTCATAAGCTTTTGGAAAAAACTTATTTAATTTTGTAAAAGATGTTATAAAAAAAAAATTGTTTGAAAAAAAAAATTATTTTATTATTATTATTATTATTTTTTATTTTATTTTTTTATTTTTATTATAGGGGTTCTTTTATTGTTAAAAAATCTCGGGTACATTGCGCCGGGTAACACAAGGCGGGGTAAGGCCCAAGCCCAAAAAAATTTTACTTTAAAAACAGCGTGAAAAAAATAAGTATGACAATTTTATTGTAGAAAATTTAAATAAAATTAACAAAATAATAATAAAGATGAGTGTGATAACAGAATCAATAAAAGTTTCTACTATAAAACAAGCAATTGTATGAAAAATCTTTTAAAGAGAGAGAAGAGAAGAAGAGGAGAGAGAGAGAGAGAGAGAAGAGGAGGGGGAAGAGAGAGGAGAGAGAGAGAGAGTGATTACTGCAAAAAATCTTCTGACTATGTGGCCTTTTTGAAGGAGACTGCTTTCTGCATGCTGATTAAGATTTGGGAAAAAAGCCCCAGGCATTGTGGGCGGGGCAAGAGGGAAGATGGTATGACTCCAGGGCTGAGATCACGATGGGCAGACGAACAGTTTTCTTTTTCCAAAATTTCTTTTTATTTCTTGTTTAAAAAATTTTATATTTTTCCCCTTAGGGTTCTCGGTGTTTTCAAATTTTACTCTGGGGATCGAAAGTCAATTAGATATGTAATTCTGTTAGATTTATGCATAAAATGTTCCCGGTTTGTTTGGTCTAGGGTTTTTTGCGTTAAACCTGTTTTTTCCCAATACTTTAAAAAATTCTGCATTTTCGATCAAAAGGTGCAGGAGAATACTTTAAAAAAGGGGGTGGTTGAAAAGAAAGATGTGCTTTCTTTCCTAATTTTTGATAAACATTTTTTGCTACCTGATTAGCCTACTGAGAAAAACGGTTGGCAATTAAAGGGCACCCACTATAAAATGGTCTATTGTCTCCGTAAACTTTTTGTTTTTTCTACACTATCTTGTCATTGGATTTGTGATAAATTTTTTTATAGTTTTTTGGTATTTTAACCTGATCTTTGGGTGGGAACAAAACCTTCGGTTTCCCGCAAACAAAACTCCTTTGTGAATCCACTTATTTTATTTAACAAAGCAATTTTGGGGCTGGATGCTTTTTGGGTATCCTCCCATGAAGGATTTAGTATTCCAAACATTTATCTTCAATTAAATCTTCTATTATATTTCTGGATAAAAAATCGTCATTTTGCTAAGGGGGTTAAGTTTTTTTCTCGGAGTTTTTAAGTTTTGGTGTAAGGAATGTAGAATTAAGAAAAATTTTCGAGTTCATGAAATTCAAATGCACAAAACCGAATATTTACCAAACCTCTTCCCCCCTTTCCCGGGTATATATAACCTTTCAGAAAATGCTTTTGGGTGGTGAGTTCTGAAAAAGGGCTTTGTTTTTCTTTTTAAAAAAGTCAGGTCCATCAAGTCCCCATCTGACCACTTCACAATACCAAATGAAAAAGGGCAAGATTGGTAAAGCCCCTCTTTAATGCCTTGATTTTTTAGCCTCCTTTAACATTTGAATTTTAAGATAGTTTTTAACTCTTGTTCTACTTTTGAAATACTTTTTTAATTCCTTGTGGTTAAAAATAAAGTTTTTTCCTCATTCCAGGTATTTGTATTTTCTTTGCTATTTTTATGTTTGGAATTTCTTGACCGCACCAATTTGGTAATTGTCAGTTTTTTTTGCAATTTTCCCTTTTCATAGCATTTAAACACATTTATCTAATCCAAATTCCATAGTGTTTCACTGAATAATTTTACAATTCAATTAAAAAATTTTGAGCTTTTTTTTGATTTTCCCCAAAATTTTTTAAAAACATCCATTACAGCAATGTGTTATCCCTTTTCATTATTTTTTGCAGGTAAGGCGATATCCAGCATTTGTTTTATTAAGTAGCTCTGATACGGGGGTTTTAAAGCGAGACAAAACCATAGAGGGTTAGGGTGCCCCTGGGAAGATCCCCCCTTTTTATTGCCATATTTTTAATATTAACAGAATTGATTGGTTTTTAGTATTATATTAATTCTCCATGAATTCATGAGAGCTTAAGCACCGTTACAATGTGGATTTACCTTTACAAATCAAAACTTTGATTAACCCAAACGTGCGGAAGAATCAAACTTTTTTGTAGCTATGTAGCTAGTAGATTCCTCTTTTTGCATTTGCATGTTTTTTTAACAAAACTATCAATTAAAGCTCTCTTTACATCCATATTTTTGGTTTCATCCTTTCTGTTCCCCACGCTAAAAATTTATGTTCTGATAAATGTTTGTTAATTTCAAGGTAAAATTGATGTTTGAATTTTATAAATGGTTTGGGAAGCAAGTGATGGGGCTATAATTTTTGGGGGCCGATCTGTCTCCTGTCTTGAATATAAAATTGGTTTTACCTTGAGTAAAGAAAACCTGGGAAAAATGAGGGTCGTAAGTACTTGGTTAAAGAAACCTTTATTTTTCAATGCACGGGGGTTGTCTTTTCCCCAAAAGTTTTTGATTCCATCTATCCAGGGCTTTCCAAATTTTGAGTTTTTTTTTTTGCATATGTAATGTCGTCATATTTTCTATAATCCGGCATTTTCCCCAATTTCATCTGTTCTTTGTTCATAGGAAGCCATTCGGCCTCCCCCCCGGGTTTAAAATCTTTTGGTTTTGACCAAAAGTTGCTCCATATTCCTCCAAGGCTTTTTAGTAGGAGGAGGAATATTGTCTTGTCAACCATAACTTTTTTTTTTTCCTTTAGTTTCCGAAAAAACGTTTCTCATTACTCTTAAACAATTTTTTTTTCTTCGTGTCTCCGCTACACTGCACATATCTTTTAAGCGTGCCGCAAGGGTTTCAAACTTGTTTCATAGTGTCCCAAATAGTTTCACTTTTAATCTGAAATCTTCTTACATGGATATTTTCCGGCTTTCTCAAAAACCCGGGTTAAATTGTTCCCAGGGACACCGATTGTTATTTACTAGATATGCTGTTAAATGTCCAAAATCCCCCCTTATATGTTGATTCTATGTTTTAACCTTCTTTTTTCCCTTTTTTTTCCCTTTTGGGTTTTGTCCTATTGTTTTCTGAATTTCTTTTTTGGAAAGGTGAAGTTTTAACTTCTTGCTACAGTGACTGCTCACAAAATACAGCCAGAGAATTTTCATGAAATCGGTTGGATTAAATACTTAAATATTTTTTCCAATACGTTTTCAACAGTTTAAAGTAAATGCATATATTTTTTTTTTGTAAAAAACTTTGGAAGTTCGGTCTCTTTTGAAAGGAATGTGTTCAAAATTTTCTAAAGTTGTTCATAAATGCTATTCTTATATGTTCTGCTCGGTTCCATCATTATTTATTTCCACCCTCCTTCCAGGCCCGAAAACCCCATGCAACTGTGCAGGGGGCGTGCTAACGTCGTAGATTCGAGATTATCTCGTTGTAATTTTTTACCCCTTTCGTTTATTTTTGGGGATTACATCTTGCCTAGATATTTCTTTTTAAAAAAATTTTAAAGAAATCATCTACAACTTTTGTTCGTTATTTCTAGCTCTGGAAAATTTTGTTTGTATGCTCCCCGTAAAATCGCTGTCTCCCCTCCAGGTAAAAGGGTCGTCTTTACATTCGTTCACCCTAAAGAAAGGACGCTAACATTTCGTTTATTTTATTTCCATTTTGTTCTTTTTTTTTGGGGGCTCCGTTTGTTTGTTTCTGGTAGGACTACTGGAGCGCCCGGATTCTGAGGGCCGTGGCCCTGAATGCAAGGCTTTTTCAATCGTCTTCCATTCCGATTAGTTGACTAAACTTTTTCAAATTCTATACCTTGATTTAACATTGTCTTGCTTTTTTTCATATGAGTTTTTTTTACCAATTTTACAAAAAACATTTTTAAAACTGTTTATATCTTTTTTTACTGGGACATGAAAAAAAGAAAACCATACTCAGTTTATACACTGACTTAAAATTTTAAAATGGATACTTACATTTTTTAAAAACAACGCTTATTTCACTCGCAATCTGCAATGTATACAGAGCACTTTTTTTACTTTAAGGGAACTATTTTTTAAATATTATATATAATTTATTATTATTATTTTATTTATTATTTTTATTTTATTTTTATTATTTTTATTATTATTTTTATTTTTTATTATTTTATTATTATTATATTATTTTTAATTTTATTATTTTTTTTTTATTATTATTATTATTATTAACACAATTAACTGGTCGGGACATTTCGCCGCTCGTTCGCTTTTATTGCTTTGACGTTTAGCCCCAAATGTGTGGGCTATCCTCGAAAAAAAGAAATAAAATTTTAAAAATTACAAAAAAATTTAAACCAAGCAAGGCTTCCCATGAAAACAAAAAAAACAACAACAAAAAACAGTTACCATGATCAGGGTCCGCCTTCTATAAAAATTTCATTAAATTAAAAAGTCTTTTTCACAACCTTTATTTTTAGCTAAGCTTATATTTTGTAAGTTTTTTTAAATTTTTTTTCTTGTTTTCTAGGATAGCCCCAAAACCGGGGGGGAAACGTCAAAAGCAAAAAAGCAGAACGACGTGGCGAAATTTTCCCACCGTTAATTTGTTAATTATTTACCGGGGGCGAAAGCCCTTTAAAATTTTAAAAATTTTTTTATTATTATTATTATTATTTTATTTTATAATTATTATTATTTTTTTATTATTTTTATTTTATTATTATTATTATTTAATTAAGAAAACAAATATTTTACGATCATTTTTTGCTGTGTTCGCTTTTTTTTTAAAAAAACCTGACTTTTTGATACGCTGTGCGTATCATCATCTGAGGGAACACTGAAAAATTTAAGGCTACTTTGAGATTGTTTTTGTTGAAAATTTTTTTCTTCTTCTTTGGGTCGGTTGAAAAATTTTCCTGATTTTAAATTGCCAGCACCCCCAATAATTTTTAATGGGGGTTTGGTTTTTTTTTAACAAAAAAAATGGGGTCCGTGATAGGGAAAAACCCCTCAAACAAAAACAACAACAAAAACAACAAAAACAACAACAACAACAACAACACACAGCGCACAGCAGCAAGATGGTTTGGTCATATGAAGAGATGGATATGGATAGGATCCCAAGACGAGACTTCGAGCATGAGAGGAAGTGAAAAGTCAAAAGTAGAAGTCCGAGAGAAAGGATGGGGACGATTGATCGAAGGAGACGTTGAAGAGAAGGAGGTGGGCTATCGTGAACCGAGTGAGCGGGAATTGAAGCTGTGGGAGGACAGGAAGGAGTGGAGAAAATTGTGGAGAAGCAGATGAGCAGGAGGTTTGAGATGACGATGATGATATTGGATGGATGATGATGATGATGATGTAATGATGATGAAGAAACGCGGAGCCTGGCAATCTCGGCAAAAAATGTTTTCGTGTGCCCAGATTCGTGTGAAGAACACCACTCAAGGTCACCACACTTTGGTTTGGGAAAGAGTTTGGTTGATTATTATTATTATTAATTATTATTAATTACTATTATTATTAAAAAAAAAAAATTAAATTTTTTATAAGTTTTTTTTAAAATTTTTTGAATGTATTATTATTATTATTATTCATGGTCTTATTATATTATGTATTAGTTTATTATTATTATTATGTAGATTTCTGTAATTATTATTATTATTATGTATGATTATTATATTCTTATTATTAGTTATGTATTATATTATTATGTATTAGTTATTATTATTATTATGATAGGTAGAGTAGTAGTTGTTATATAATTAAAATTTATTATTTTTTATGTAGATGTTCGTTCATACAAAATCGGTCAACCGGGGAGCTTTATATATGTTAGATAACACGGACTTACGTCAAGTTACTTCCTGGTGTCCTATATACTACATTGAATTACTTTGTCTTAAATCTAAAAACAAAATAAGTCATTTATAGTTTTGTAGAGTGATGTTTTCTTTTCTGCTGTGTACGGGTTCGTGGCCGATTTCAATACATCCATCCTATCATTTGCTCTTTGGACTTGGGACACCACATCAACAAAAACATATCAGAAGATGGAAGCTGTCTCGGACATCACGAAGTATCTATAACTTATTTTAGAAATGTAAAAAGCCCGAACTATTCTAACAACGTGTTGAGATAATTAGACATCCTTACCTTTGAGTACCGATGTATACAGTGTGGGTTGAAGATCTGGTTGTTTCTAATGTGCTTTGTATTTAGTTTCGCGGTGGCGGTAGGATGCGGCTGTTGGGGCCGTGAATGAGTAACGAGATGTGTGTAATGTATTTCCTGTTTTCTAGTTTCCACATCTATCTTGATCTCAATTGCAAGTGCGAGCATATACTTAAAAAAAATTCTTCCATGTGGGGTCTCGACGTTTATGGCACATTTGGTACAGGGCAACGTCGATAAGGGTAGTTTCTTGTTTCTTACGTGTCAATTAGTATTATGGATCCGTCTGTGTAATGTATGAAAGTTTTGCGGAAGAGTCTGGGTATACTTGATATAACTGTGCGGGTCTAATATAGAATTTGTGAAATCTTCTATTAGTACTATTTTTTCCGGTTTGTTTTGGTTAATTAAAGGTGTATGTGTTGTCAATGATTGTACTTGATTGCTATTTTTGTGATGAATAATGTTGGCTAATGTGTTAAGTCGTGTACAGTTAATCTGTTTGACATAGTTACTGGCACCGGGAGGGTGGGCCGATATTATGTGTTCGATTGTTTCACCCCTTACGCTACATTTTCTAGCGCGTTGATCTTTTTAGCGTTGCCTCATCTTGTATAACTGTAGTTTTGTTATAATTGTATCGTGCGCGAATTCACTCTGGTCTTGAATAGGTCATCATAAAACCTTCTGTTTCTCCAGCGATAGTGTCCCCGTTTGTTTTAGCCACCTATTTGAGGCTTTAAGTGATCTACGTGATCTTTGTTTAGTTTCATCTAACTAGTATGCTTGGGTAGTGGTCGTTTTCTGAGAGACGTGACTCATATAACCTATACTCGTGCTGGCAGTGTCCGGGGGTGAGAATGCATTGAGGTAAGCTTGTGGTAGATTGTGGCATTTTTAAATTTGAAAAAATTGGAGTGGAATTAGATGATTTGTCACTAGAACACAGCCACGTAGGGTGGTAGTTGTTGATTAGTTGCTCTATTAAAATAAAATATGGTTCTTAAAATGTCTGAGTTGTTTTATACTAGAGGGGTGTTGTTCACATCATTAGGAACTCGGCGTCCTTCTTTTGTTCTCAGTTGGATGTGTCCAATCTCTTTGCTTGCTGATATATTAGATCATGTGAATATCTTGTTGTTTGTTAAGTAGTAGTAGCGAGTATAATAGTTTCCAACGGTGGTGTGGATATGTCTGTCATGCGTCCATTTCATGGATTCACGAATAAAGGATAATTAGTACCGGTATCGCATGATGTTTAGTATGGTTGCGTGTGATGCTTCTTGCTTTACCCGTTTATTTGCGTCTTGGAGGCTAGATTTGTGAGTCTTTGTTTGTATGTATCTAATAAATTTGTCTTGTCATTTTCTTTATGTTCACTCTGGCAGCTTGTGTGTGAAATACTAAATATTTGTATACTTTCGTTTATCATGGGGTCATTACTCCAGATACTATTTCCACATCTTAGCTTGGAACTGTTTGCTTGCGTAAACCTTAACCCTGTTCGATAGGGTACGTTTTACATCTTGTGTCACTACTCCAACGTCATATGCAGACATCTTGACTCAATTCTAATGTTGTATGGATTAGAACCGTAGTTAGTTGAAACAAAAACTTGTATGCATCTATCCTATTCAGTCGATCCAGTGAGATAGTTGAAGCAAAAAATTGTGTGACATCCAAACAATGATTATTTTTAAATCAAGACGGTATGCAGGCATTCATTACGCATAGGCGACAGTGTGATTGGGTAATACGATGATTAAACAAAAAACAAGACTGTAAATGGCGCTTAAATGAGTCACCTTGGAAAAATGCCAACGTTTTAATTTGGATTGGATTTGTAGTTATCTTTCTGGTGTGTTCATTTTTTAGTTTTAGTGTGTGTTGGTCTCACATGTCTTCATTACTGTCTCAAAAAGTTTACGAATATAAGGTGTGGGGGTTGATGATTGATGGGGTTGGGTTGGAGGCGAGAAATTTTATTGTATAGGGGGTTGGTAGTGGAGGCATGTGGATTTGTGCCTGAATCGTGGTTACTGTGCGATTCTTCGTGTCAGTATTTCCTTCGAGTTGAAGACGGTGGTACTCATATCAGTAAGGAATTCGGGGTATTTCTTTACTCCATTTATAAACTCGGTTTCAATAAAAAAAAAAAAAAACATTTTCTAGTTTGATTGGTTAGTATAACTTCCCAACGAACAGAATGCAGACTTGCGTGGTATGGTGGGTGTAGATGCAATGCGCGGATAATGGAATGTCGCCTTTGTGGTGGGCATGAAGAGAAATATCTTTTAAACAACGCAAGCAAAAATTATGCTGTGGCTGATCACAGAGTTTCGGCGTCGCGGGTGCCAGATCCACGCTGAGCGTAGCGTTATGTGTGACGTGTCCAAAGTTGTTATGTTTGGAAAACAATTTGGCGTGAGCCACCTGCATTCTTCGTTGGACACCGTACCGTAGTGGGATTGTGACTTTAACAAGTACACATTTTTTTAAATTTACCATGTACCTGGTTTCTTTCCGAGCTAATGTAAGTAGCACTGATTGTCGACATTAATCATCATAGTTATACTTCGAAATCTCATCTCGCTTAATGCGGGTCGCTCATCCTAGCTATTTCTCTCGAATCATTGTGCATCCTGTTGTGTCACACGGGTTCCCCATATTCCTGTCCAAACTCTTCTATCGTCAGTCTTAAGTTTGTGTGTTCCATTGTGCTAATATTTCTTGAGTACTAGATAGTTTTTTGGGTAAAACTGTTTTTCCTTTTCTTTGAACATTCGTTTTGTTTTCTTTTCCTATGCTACATTTTAATATCTTTTTCACAATCTCTTAGCAAGATCCCTTACTTTTGTTTTAAGTGTTATAAGTAAATGTTCGTGAATGAGTTTGTTCAGGTGTTCATGCTTTGTGTGAAACCTTCGAGTTTCTTTCACAATATATTTTGGCAGTCAGAGTACCGTACATTTTTAGATCTGATTACCCACTCCGGCAATTGTTTCCAATAAAGACTCCGATATCTTCCTAAAATCATCGATTAACTCCGCACTTATGGTGGCGCTGTTTGCGCAGTTTCTGGTAATTTTCTTCTCATTTTTGTCTTTGGAGAGGTATACGAATTTGTTACCTTTAATCCCAAGTATCTAACCACTGCTACAGCTGCACGAGTAAATTGCCACATGAACGTCTGCAGGATGATAGTTTGTCTTTGTGTGTATTCGGATGAGATAGGTGTGTTCATTATGTGTATCGCTGGTCTTCATTTCTCTTGGAATGGCTTGGGTATAGGTATTTATGGTCTTTTGTTTTGGTTCTATGTGCACAACTCGACATGGCTGTTTGCAGGATGCTAAAGCTAGGAATAGTTTTACGTTAGATGGGTGAGTAATGTTCAGGTGTATTTTCTATGCTGTAGGTTCCTATCTTCGGCTCTTGTTGTGTTTGATGTGTCTAGGTCAGTAATCTGGGGGTTGTCTTGGATCTTCGTTGGAATGGGGTTTTGGAATGGCATTTCTAGTGGTTTGCTAGAGCAGTTCTGGTAGGTCATTGCGTTGTTCTGGTGTAAGGGGGTCCGGTGACTTACTGGTATAGGGTGTCTAGACGTTCTTGTTGGTCTGGAATTGGTTCTGATACTCTAAGGAAAAACTGGTAAGCGGGTCTGGAAGTTGTAGCGAGTATGCAGTTGCGCGTAATTCTGAAAGTTTCTAGTAGTTCTGGTATCAGAGGGCGACTGGTCTTCTTCTTCGCTGTCTCTGTCGCTTGAGTGCCGTTATGCATCTTGATTATGCGTTGTCGTTCGTCCTTGTCAGCTTCGGAACTCTTGATTCTAGTTAATATTGTTTGGACTGGTACATGTTGTTTACAGTTTTAGTTATAATTCTACCTTTGGGTCGGCTGGTCTCTGCGCGCCGCCTACTTCATAAGCAGGAACCATGGGATGGTTCACGGTATTTATCTCTATATGGAGATCTCGTTGTCGTGACCCGTGTAAAACAGGTAACTCTAATACGTGTACCTATGAAAGCGTTCGCATCACACGCCATGTTACATATCTTCTGTTCCGTTTGATGCGCTGCCTTAATTTTCGCGCTTTGTGGGCTTGGAGTGAATTCACCGGCAGAATCGTCCCTTGGTCTGGTTTATTTCCTATTTTCTTGTTCGGGGAAACTCCTAGCTTATCAAAGTCTGTCGGTTATTTATTATGTGTTTATAAGATTCATACAACTTTAAATATCAAACACATATTCTCAAATACCGGGATGTATCCCATCAATGCCCCGGCTTTGAAGGACATAGTTATTGATTCATAATCAGTTGTCCAACGTTCGCACGTCACAACGCTTGAATAATAATAATAGTAATAATAATGGATAAATTAATAATAAATAATAATATAATAAATAATAAAAGTAATAATAATAATAATACTGCATATAGTAATATAATAAAATCGTCATGCGTAGAATGATCGACATGAATGCCACTGACATAGAACGGGTCAGTTATCAACACGGAAAAGCACGAGAATATTTGTGGTGCATATCTGCCACCTTTAAACGAGCCGATCGTGGCATGCCAGTGTATAATGAGGGTAATTGCTCACGATTTATAATTGTTATGCGACAGGAAGCTGGCACAGATTTGTTTATATGGTTCCTGCCAGACAAAAGTTACTTCATGTTACATCCCATCACCTATTGTAGTTGTTCTTGAATAGAATCGAAGATATTGCTTGGGATATTCAAATAGGGAAACGATGCATAGACTAAGATCTTGTGCTTATCAGCTTTAACGCCGTAAATATATCCTAATTCATTTAAATAATACGTAAATGGTATATATTGCTCTAGCTGAGTCAGTTTTATCGTACGTATATTCGGCTTTGGGGTAATGCGTCTTAACTCGCCAACTTTAAAGTTTAATATCATTACAAAATAAATTATAAAAATGATGAATGAAATAGAAATCTGTTGATGGAGTGTTGTCTGGATTTGTATTTAACTATTTGATGTTTTGCCAGTTAGGAAAATCTTTTGTTTTTCAGCTGTTATTACATCATTTAACTTGGACAAAAATATAAAATTCTTATTGACCACAAGCCTTCAACTCGAGGCCTAAAGTGCAGGAATTTACACCACGCCTTTAACAATAATATGGGAAGAGTCGTTAATCTACTCTGTACCTTTATATTTTAATAGATTCTTTCAGAAATTAAAGATTAGATTCAGTTGAGATATAAAAATTAAATTAAAGACATATTTGCTTCAAAACAGTGATGTATAAGTGTGATTGGAGGAAAGGGAGGTAATATGAGTGTGATCAATGCGGGGTAGGCATTTTTATATTTTTAAATGGCTTGTATTCATGTAGTTTGAGTCAGGTGTGCTTGGGGCTATTATGTTCATGGTGGAAATCATTAAAGTTTACTACGATCATGTTGCAAACTTTATCTAATTATCACATTGTGTTTTAGACTCACATGTCAGGTAATTTCAATAAATCGCAAATTTCATTATATTAAAGGTTAGGAGATGTTTCAGGTAAGTGAATAAAGGTCCTTGAATCGTATAACATAAACAAAGTTTCCCCCGGATAGCTGCATGCGCATTTTGTGGTGTGCAGGTGGGTCTACAATGTGGTGAGAATAAGAATATGGATTGAAAGACAGAAAATTATCTAGCAAGTACTTAGATCGTTATAAACCTAAAGGAGAAAAAACAAACATGTGATATACTTCTACGGGAGATAAGAAGAAACTTGAGTCAAAGGTCGAGAATAGAAGATACACAGATGATTTATTATTATTTATTAATTATTACTTAATCAGTTATGATAAACAATTACTACAGGAAAATCCATAAAATAAATACTAATATATTAGATTACTGTATGTATTAGTTATAGTATTATTGATTATTCGTTATTCTGGTGTTGATTATATATTATTACATATGTATATTATTTACATTCTTATTATAATATTATTCTTCTATATTATTATTAAATCGCTTATCTTTAACTAACCTGATAAGTCCCGGGACTAGCTTCATGCCAGATTTGTGGTGAGGTTCGCATAGTATGGGACTAAGGTAATGGTTATAAAAGGGGAAGATGTACGTAGCAATACAACAAAAACATATATATATATTATATTGTTATGTATTGATTCTTATGATGTCAGTGGGGGATAGGAGTTTTTAAGCATAAGCCCGCTTTAAAAGGACATACGTTATTGATTCTAGGCAGTTCTCCAAACGTCGAACAGTCGACAGGCTTCGTATGGAGGATCAATACTAATCATGTATTAAGAACTACACATTTCAGGCTAATATACTAAACATCTGATATAACTAAGAAATAAGTAATAAATTTCTTATTAAGTGTAATAAATAGAGAATAAGTATAATTTGATTAGTTGGATTATTGGTATTAATTTAGTTTTCTCGTTATATTAATTAATAATAAAATATGTGTCATTTCCGTGTGAGGGACGTTAGAGTGAGATTTATAATTCCTAAATGCTTCTATGTCCAAAATTTAAGTATATAGTAGTGGAGCTAGACTATAGATCCCGGTACACTAAATGACGAGGATCTTAACATAATCACCTAAAAATCTATGGCTGTACAACGGTTTCTTTAATGTGTGAAAAGAATACCCGAGCGGAATTTAGGAGGGTGTACTTTCCCAGTCATGTATCGACCATTTTTCGTTAAATGTGCTAATCACCCGTTTCGCTTTGTAATCTTAACCACATTACTAGGTTGAAATGAAACCATTATTTAATTAGCGCTGACATACATGCACTTGAGTCTGAAATTCAAAGCGAGGTACCAGCGCGAAAAAACAGTGTTTTTAATGAACAGTGCTAAAACAAAAACTTCAACGTTATGAATTGGTCTGCTTTAATTATAATCATGAATTGTAATGGGCCCTCTATGAAGCTGTTGTAAACAACTCTTTAAATCATGTATGTGAGTGCAACCTCATCACGTGGCGCGAAAAAGTGAAAATAGCGTGAACGCTAATCGTCAGTATTTGATGATAACCCCTAGATCACCCTCTCACTTAGAAGCCTATAAAGAGATATTCTATTTAAAAATGGGAAAATTGTAACCAGTGCAGCTAAATCATTGTTCAGGGATGAATACCAAAGTCCACGTTTATTTATAAACAAAAGATTTGGCTAGGCAAAAATATTTTTTATAAAACTCAGATAAAATAATCGAAAACGTGAACTTAAAATAAAACGTGGCAAAACGATTAACGAAATCTTGGTTAAAGAAAAAACACTGTCTGCTAGACGAAGTAATTCAACAATCATTTAGGGAAGCATACAGAGATATGGATATCTGGATAATTTTTGCGGAATCGTTTGTAAAAGAAGTACAAAAGAAATTCAACATGATTGTAAGCATAAGTACGATCCGTATGTTAAAAACGATGCTGAATGCCAATCTTTTTTTATGCCACCGGTAAGTAAGGAAACTCAACAGTACGGATCACTGTCTTATTAATACAGAACTGGGATAATAATAACAACCCTGGGTTGGGATGTGTCCAATTTCAAGACTTAAATTTTTGATAGAGATGATATAGAGGGGGCCCAATCTACCCATAACTAGTAAATTTAGCGGGATTGAAACAGGAACGAACCGGCTAAACTAAATACATCGAATAGTTCACGAACCAATTTACAAAAAGGGAGATCATTTATCATATTCTAATTAAAGGCACTAGCACTCTTGTCAGTTATAGCAAAATCCTGGAATCGTTGTGTGGCCGATAAGTTGTCTGCTTATTTGGAAAAAATTTATAAACATCATTGATAGACTGCTTATGGTTTCAGAGGGTACACACAACCTAGTAGACAAGTTGGCTTACACAGTTCTCAGACTTTTGTTCCACGAAATTTAAATGATAACATGCCATGTAGTTAGCTTTATTTATTGATTTTTTCTAAAAGCCGTTTCGATTCGTTTGAACCACAGTATATTTTATTAAAAAATGCTTGAAATGTTGTGTGGTTAATAGTAGGCCAAATTTAAAAGTGGTTTTCCAGTTTCTTAACAGATAGGAACTTTTGGTCAAAATAGGGTAGTGTTTTCAGTCAAAGAAAGAGAGATTGTGACTGATTAAATCCAGCAAGGCTCCATATTTAGGGCCTGTTATTATCGTTGATATTATGTAACTGGAATATGGAGCTAATTTATGAAAAATTGTAGGGCTGGGGACGCCGTGTGTTTTTGTATGTGGTGCTGATGGTGACAAACGTGGGTCCAGTGTGTGTTTGCAGCCCAGCGACAGGATCTTTCTCTGCGGAATTAAAGCGTACAGCAGGTGAGTTTTGACGCAAATTCGTTACAGTGTGGAGGACTCACGGGATAGTATGCAGTGTGAAATATTCAAAATGCGGGCAAATAGCGGGCGAAGGTTATTTAACGGAGTGATTTTGTTCCCCTCTGACCCAAAATAACCGCCAGCCAACCTCTTCAGTGATTGTTTCAACTCTTCATGTAGTGGCCTACAGTGGTGTTCTGGGAGATGGAAATTATGTCGTGTTTAAAGCTGTGATGTATTATTGAGAGTGGTTGATAGTCACGTTTATTTAGGTATCACAATTGATATATTTTTGTTCGTGGAGGCCTCACATTGTATCCTTGTGTAAACTCCTAAGATCTTGTGCATTTCGTTATTTAAGTTAAAAATGGGTTACCTTTCAAACTTTACGTCGTGTACATTGCTATAGCTGAAGGTCTCGATTATTTCTATGTTTTGTTGGCCTGGGGCTCGTGCTTCGCGCCCTGCAGACAGTTGAATTTAGATATCGGCACCTGTTGCGAGGATGCAATGATTAAAACAATTACACCATGCTTTTTTATTACAAAGCGAAGCGAAAACTACAAGTATAGAGGGGGGCCATGATGAACTTTTGTAATTTACTACCTTTATCATGACCTGTGACATTGTTAAATTCATTTTGAAAATTTTACTTTAATAGAGATGGGTAGTGGACGGGATGTTTCTCGTTGATGTTAGGGGGTCAGCGAGGTGGAGAGCAGAGGAAATTACAGTTTTACCCAAAGTTTTTACAACAAATCTTGGAAAGAAGACAAGTTGTTTTAACTAACGAGAAGCAAAATGCAATATGTTAGCGTAAGCCTTCCCTTCATCTAGCGACATATAAGGGAAATAAAATATGATCCATTAAATCAGAAATCAAAGGTCATTCATTATCTTGAACTATGCGCATAAATGACACAGTTGCTTACCACTACCCTGGGGACCATGGTGCGCAGGGGTATGTGGTTGATAATTAGTTTGGAGGTTCAGTAAAATGGCAGTCTTATTGTCATTGTTTACTGTCTTGACGATTTTGTTATTTTTCTTCGTTTCGTTTATGAGGTTTAAGTTTACCTCATGGTTTGGAGTTCCTGGAGTAAAAGTTTTTACTGTATGTGTTTTATTGATAATGGAAAACGGTCACACGTTATCGCAGATATTTTCATGTAATAGTTTTGTTGTATTTATTTCAACAGCACAGACGACGCTTTTCATAAGGCTTTGTGGACAGAAGGCTTATGTGTCAATTTTGTAAGCAAGATTGTGGTATAGAAATAAAAGTTGATTGATAAAAAAATCTTATTATATATAGTATATATATTAATTTTGTGTTGCTTAATTATAGTATTAATTCTTAGTTAACTTAAGAGTTATTTATTGTTCAAGGACAAATTCTCAGGTACATTTGCGTCCTGTCTCGACAAAGAGCGGGGGGTAGGGGGCCCAAGCCCAACAGAATTTTCACATTAGTGACAGCGTGGAAAAGCATAAGTATGACATGTCGCACACTATAGTTGTAGGGGCGGAGATTTAAAGGTGCAATTAACAAAATAGTAATAAAGGAGATAGTAAAAATACATCCAGAATCAATAAAATGGTTCCTGGTCTGATGAACAAGTGCAACATATGGTATGGTCACAATCTTTAAAGAGAGAGAGAGTGGCTGGGAGTGTGAAGAGGATAGAAACTAAGGAGGAGCGGAGAGAGAGAGAGGAGAGAGAAGCGAGAGAGAGAGAGAGAGAGAGTGATTACTGCAAAATCTTCTGACTATGTGGCATGTGTGGGAGGTTTTGGGCTTTGTGCACGGATTACTGCTTTCTGCATGGCCTGATAATGGTATAGATTGTGTAGATGAAAGCGCCCAGGGCATTTGTGGCTGGCAGGATAGTAAGAAGAGTTGATATTGCCTCCAGTGGCTGAAGGATCACAGATAGGGCACTACAGTAGACAACCGTTTTCATGTTCCAAAATGAGCCTCTTGTATCATTTCGTTTGACTTAAAGGTGTTTGATATTTTTCCACCTTAGTGTTCTCGTGTTTCGGCATATAATGTATTACTCATGGTGGAGGCATGTCATTAAGATAGTGTACCAATGTCTGTGTAAGAATTTTTATCGCAGTAAAGGATGGGCCGGTTTTGATTGTGATTCTATTGTTTTGTCTGTTAAATGCCTAAGTTTTATCCCAATACATTTATAAATTCCTAGCATTTTCGATCACAGGTGCAGAAATACTTGTAATACATGGGTGTTGGAGTTGAGGGACAAGTGTTAGATTGGCGTTCATTCCTAGATGTTAATAAAACTATCGTGGTTGCTGGGAGGACTGATTATATGGGCCTGCGTGAGAAACCACGTGTTATTAGGGCATTGAAGGACGGACCCAGCGTCTAAGCGCGTGGTCTATTGTCTCCGTGTACTGTTTTGCATTTTGCTACCACATATCTGTGGTCATTGAATGTGTGATATATGAAATGGTTGTTTATAGTGAGTTGTTGGTATTTATAACCTGATCTTGGAATGCAGGAACATAAGATCGCTTGCATTTTCAACAGGCTACAAGATCTGACCGTTTAGTGAATCCATCGTGGTATTGGTTTACACAATGTCGAATATTTGGCTAGCTGATGCTTAAATTTGGGACATCCCATGAATGATGTGGATGTATTCCACAACATTCAATCTTCCATATTTAAATCTTCTATGTATGATTTCTGTGAGTGGAGGCTAGGGAATCGTCATTATAGCCTAAGTAGAGGGGGGTTTTATCAGTTTTTATCTCGGAGTTTAAGTTGCTTGTGATATGGAGTGGTGTAGGAATTAGCGAAAGTAATATATCTGGTTCATGAACGTTGCAAAAAAATCTCACAATGACCGTGAATAGGGTTTACCAGTCCTCTTCAAAAAAAGAGGGGAGGCCTTTACTCCCGGTATGGTATATATAACCTTTGCGGAGAAGGGTGGCGGTTTTGTGGTGAGTTATTCTGAAGAGAGGTCATTTGTCTTCATTGTGTTAACGTACTATGTTCCATCCCGTCCCATCTGACCACGTCACAAATGACGAAATGAAAAGGTCAAGATTGGTAAAAGCCCATGCATTGTAATGGGTGCCTGTGATTGTTATAGCCGGGTCCTTTAACAGTTTGAGTTTTAAGATAGTTTTTTTAACTCTACATAGTTACAAATACTTTTGTTTAAATACATTTTTTTAAATTCCTTTGTGTTAAGAATATGTTTTGCCCAGTCTAGGTATTGGTATCTTTCTTTCTTCGCTATTGTTTATGTATTTGGAATTTTCTGTGACCGACCACTCAATTTTGGTAATTGTCATGGGGAAAAAGAACTCTTGCAATTTTCCACTTTTCAGTAGGCATTGAAGCGCATTGTATCAGGTGGCCAGAGGGGGATCATATGACATGTCTGTCACTGATAAGTGGTGTTACAGGTGTCAATGGGTTGTGAAGAATTGTTTGAGCTCAAAAATTCTTTTTTGTCTTTTCCCTACATGGTTTGTTGAACAAGGTCATCCATATACGCCAAGATGGTGTTATCCTTGTCATTATTGTGCTTTGCAGGTAAGAAAGGATATCCAGACATTTAGTTTGATTAAGTAGCTCTGATACGCTGTGGTTTAATGCCGAGAGCAAAAACCATAGCGGGCTTAGGTGTCCCCTCTGGAAGATCCCCTCTCTTTATTTGCCATATTTTCCACTATTTACAGAATCTGAATTGTTTTTGTAGATTATATTAATTCTCCATGAATTCATGAGATGCTTAAGCACCGTTATCACTTGGATTTTACCTTAATACAAATCAGAACTTTGATTAACCAATCGTGCGTAGAACCGAATCAAATGCTTTATTTTGGGTAGTCTATGTAAGCACTGATAGATTCCTCTATTTTGTCATTTGGCATGTTTTTGTAACAGACTATCAATTACTAAGCTTCTCTTTACATCCAGATGCATTTTGTGTGCATCCTTCTGTTCCCACGCTAAAATTTCATGTTCTGAATAAATGTTCTGTATTTTCAAGGTAAAGTTGAATGTTAGAATTTTATAAAATTAAAAAGTTGGCAGCAAGTGAGGTCTATGGGCTATTTTTGGGGTCCGATCTGTCTCCTGTCTTGAATCTCATATTGGTTATACCTTGCGTAAAGAATCCTGGAACAAGTGTGGTCGTGAAGTACTTGGGTTAAAGAACAACCTTAGTTACATCAACTGGCTTAGTCTTTTCCACCAAAAGTTCTGTATTCCATCTACTCAGGAGCTTTCCAATTATGAGTTTTTTTATTTGCATAAATGTATGTCGTCTATATTTACTACTCTATCCGGGGGACCTTTTCCCTCAATTTACAAATCCTGTTCTTTGTTCTATATAGGAAGCCATTCGCCAGGGTCGTGTCGGTTAAAGTCTTTGGTTTTGCACAAATGTTGCTCCAAATTCCTCCAAGGGCTTCCTTTAGGTAGGAGGAGGAATATGTCGTTGTCAACCATAACTTTGGTTTCCTCCTAGTTTTCCGATAAAGACAGTTTCTCATTACTCTTAAACAATTTTGTTTTCCTTCGGTGTCTCCTGCTCACGCACATATCTTTTTAAGCGTGCCGCTAGATCTTTCAATCTTTGTTTCATAGTGTCCAAAGTTCTTCACTATTTTAATCTGAAATCTTCTTCACATGGATATGTTCCGGCTTTCTCAAAAACACTGGTTAACTTGTTCCTCAGGGACACCGATAGTGTTGCTTTACTAGATATGCTGTTAAATGTCACAATATCCCCTCTTAGTTTAGTTTTATGTTGATTCTATGTTCTAGGACCTTCTTTCGGCATTTTTCTTCCCTTTTTGGTTTAGTCCTTAAGTTTTCCCTGAATTTCTGGTTGGATAAAGGTTGAAAGTTGAACTTCTCTGCTAAAGTGACTGCTCCACCAAAATACACCAGATGAATTTTCATAAATCGGTTGATCTAAATTACTTAAATATTCTTCATACGTTTTATTTCAGGACAGTTAATGTAAAATGCATCTTTTTTATTTGAATAATCTTTGGTAAGTTCGGTCTCTCTTTGAAAGGAATGTGTTCAAATTTGCTAATGTTGTTTCATAAATGCTATTCTTATATGTTCTGTGCGTCGGTTTCCATCATTTATTTATGTTCTCACGTCTCTTCCTATGAGCCTGAACCTCATGCAACTGGTGCAGGGTGCGTGCTAACGTCGTCAGATTCGAGATTATCTCGTCTGGTATATTTCATGGACCACGGACTTCTCGTCTTAATTTGGTCGATTACATCTTGCCTGAGATATTGCTTTTTTAATAATTATATGAAGTCTAGTCTACAACATTTTGTTCTGCTATTTCTAGCTCTGGAAATTGTGTATTAGCTCCCTGTATTAATCGCTGGTCTCCACCAGGTAAAGGCTCGTCTTTACATTCCGTTCACCCTAAAGAAGGAGCGCATAACATTTGTCTTCACATTCATTGACCGATTTTGTTCTTTTTTGCTGTGCTCCGGTCGTTTGTTTCTGGTAGAGACTACTGGAGCGCCGGTTCTTCTGAGGGTGGCCGTGGCCGTAGAATGCAATGCTGTCTTCAGATTCGTCTCTCCATTCTCCGATTAGGTTGGACTAAGCTCTGTCTAATTCAGTATACCTTGATTTAACTATTGTCTCTGCTTTTGTTTTCATATGAGTGTTTTTGACCAATTTTACAAAAATACATTTTTAAAACTGTTTATATCTTTTCACATGGTAAACTTAAAAACAGAACCTAATACTATCAGTTTATAAACACTGACATTAATATTAAAACTGGATCCTTACATTTGTAGAAAACAACCTTATTTTCACTCGCAATCTGCAATGTATACAGAGCACATTTTTTCACGTTGACGGCAGACTATTAGTGGTAATACAAATATATATATAATAAATAGAATAATTATTATTATTAACAGTAATATATTAGTATTATTATTATTATTATTTTTATTATTATTATTATTATTATTATTATATTAAAAAAAAAAAAAAAAAAGAAAAAAAAAAAAAAAAGGAGAGAAAAAAAAAAATATTATTATTATTATTATTATTATTATTATTTTATAATAATTATATTATTATTATTATTACACGAATAACTGGTCGGGACATTTCGCCGCGTCGATTCTGCTTTTATTGCGTTGGACGTTTCAGCCCAACTGTGTGGGCTATCCTCAGAAAACAAGAAATAAAATTAAAAACTTACAAAAATATAAGCCAAGACAAGGCTTCCCATAGAAAACAAAATAAAAAACAACAAAAAAACAGTTACCATGATCAGGCTCCGCCTTCTATAAAATTGCATTACATTCTAATAAAGTTTTTTTCCCACAACCAGATCACCTCACATTTGAAAATTTTTCTGGTGCGTATCCGATAAACTCCGTCGAACTCCACTTTCTTGGGGCTGATCCTTTTTCCGGACAGGGAGGACGAGAAGGCCTGCATTCGAAACCGGGAGTAAGATTTCGGGGATAATGCGTTTATTACGATACGGCCAGCGTTGGGTTGTCTTGAATCAGTTTTACTATGGGCACCCACGACCCGTTTCAGCTTAAACCCAACATCACCTTTAAAAATTGTTTGGTGTTTTAGCTATTTCAATGGCCCTCTCTAACCAATCTTGGCAGAAACCGAGGCTCTTTGCAACTATTGTGGCACTATCAAACAGAATTTCATGTCTTGGATTATTAGCATTTTCACAAGCATGTTTAGCACCGCCGACTGTTTTTCTCGAGCATGCCTACAATGGCGCTTTATGTTCTTTCAATCTTGTTTCCTACTGTCCTGCATGTTTGTCCTATATAAACCAATCCACACTTGCAAGGAATTTGGTAAAACCACTCTCTTGCAGTGGAATTATATCCTTGACTGGCTTCATCAAATGAGCTACCTTTTTCCATGGAGTATAAATAGTTTTTTTTTAATTCTTTTTTGGCTAAAATGCGACCAATTCTGTCCGTCGTATACTTCACGTAAGGCAGGAAAGCTCTCGTGATGTTACGGTAGCCTCATCTTCAACTATCTCACTGTTGGCAAGGCCCACACAGTTGGGCTGAAACGTCAAAAGCAATAAAAGCAGAATCGACGCGGCGAAATGTCCCGACCAGTTAATTGTGTTAAATTTTTATTATTATTATTATTATTATTATTATTATTATTATTATTATTTTTATTTTTATTGAAGAGAAATTATAACATTGACGGGATGTTTCGTCGCGTCGCGGTGGTGAATCATTTATATTAAATTTCCCTTTCTTCCCGACGTAGCGTCATCACTGTGGATGACATTTTCAAGGGGCTGCTGTTCTTTCGTTTGTTTGCCTCTGTTGCAAACGTTCACTTCTTCCCTTTGGAACTGCCAGGATGGCGGTGGACGGCCCCTATTTTGTTTTTGTTGTGGTGGTGGTTGAGGTGGTTGGGGGAAGATGGTTGGTATGGTGTAGGTTGGTCTTTTTGGATGAAGATGCTGTTGATGCTGTTGTTGATCTGGTGGTAGTTCTTGTTTTTAAACGCATTTTTTCTGCTGTGTGTGTTTTGATGTGTTTTAACCCCAAACGGAATTTCTCATTTCCTAAACCACATTTTTTCAACCCCCATCCCCAATTGTTTATTATTATTTTTACCTTGATTTCCCGATTCACCATGAAGGCACCTAATGAGTTAGCATGAATTTCCCCTGAAGGTAGTAAAAAAAATAATGGGAGCAACCAATTCCCCCCCTAAACCCCCCCCTTAATATCCCCTAAAAATTGGGAAAATTTTTTGTTTACCAAAATTGTTTTTTTTTTAAATTTTTTAAAATTAGAAGTTTTTTAAAATCGCTATTCTCAAATTTAAAAAATTTTTTGAACCCCCTTCCCCTTTTTAATTTTTTTTTTTTTTTTTCCTTATTTCCGCTTAATAGACCAAAAGCAAAATTTTGGGATACCCCCCATACAAAAATGGAAAACGCAAAATTCTTCAAAAGCTGTTTAAATTTTAAATTTTTAATTTTTGGAAAAATTTTTTCTTTTTCTCCCTTATTTTATTTGAAAAAAAAAAACCCCCAAATTTCCCCCGCCTTTAAAAAAAAAATTCGAAAACCCCACCATTTTTCCCCGTTTAAAAAAAAGAAAAATTTTTCCCCCAAAATCAAAAATTTAAAAACGGCCCCCAAGCTTTTAAAAGTTTTTTTAAGGGGAAAAAATTTTAACTTTTTTTTTTTAGTTTTTAAAAAGTAAAATTTTTACTTTTTTTAAAAAAAGGAAAAAAAAAAAAAAAAAAAAAAAAAAAAAAAAAAAAATAAAAAAAAAAAAAAAAAAAAGGTTGGTTTGCGCTCGTCATTTTAAAAATTTTATTTTTTTTACCACAAAAGGGTTTTGGTTGGCGCCGTAAAGGCGAAATGAATTTTTCTTTTTCAATGCGAAATTTGGGAGGAAAATGAAAAGACGGGCTCAAATTCAAATTCTCAAACTTTCCCACAGCCAAAGACTTTAAGGGAGGTTTAGCTCCCTTTTTTTTTTTTTTTTTTTTAAAAATTTTTGTTTTTTGGGGTTTTTTTTTCTCCGACTGATCTAAACAAACAACACGAAAAAAACTCCGTCAGACAACATCCAAGTCTGTCCAGCCTAGTATTGACGGGCGTACACTTATTTTTTGTAAAATTATAAACAACACTAACTCGAGCAGCTTTGTTTTTCCGAACATATGGGCCCAATAAAATAATAAAATCTCGTATGATCTAAACTCGATCCTCAGTGAAAGTCCCAAAAGAGAACTGAAACAAATTTTGAGCATGGTTAATTTGGGGAGGACGCAAAAAATTATATCAAAAATTTTAAAACAAAAATTAAAGTAATTGTTAAGTAAAAGAATTCAATGTTGTATCATACTATACTATTTAAAAAAAAACGATTTTTGTTTTGGAAAAAATTTATTTTTATATACCCAAATTTTCTTGGGGGGGGAACGAAGATTTTTGGGTCTGCCCTTTTTCCAAGCATTATTGGACATTTGAAAGTCAAAGGGAAAAAGGGCTGAAATTTGGTTTGGAATTAAAAAAAAAAGGGGAAAACAGTTTTTTGGGTGAGGGGACAGGACAGGAAGGCGATTTATGGAAATTTTGAGTAATAAAAAAAATAAAAGTTTCTAGGGCAAAAAATTTTGAGCTTTTATTTTTTATTTTTTAAACACCCTTTGTCTCACCGTCTCAGCCCGATATCTTCTTCAAATTTCTGTTTTTTTTTTTTCCCTTTTTCCAAAGTTTCAATATTTATTCATCTAATTAATTCCAATTATACTTTTTTTAAAAACCTATTAAAAATTTGGGTATTTTTTGTTTGTTTTGTTATTGTCCTAATTTCGGGGTTCAGGTTTTAGTAGGTCTCAAGCCCAGTTGTTTTTTTTTTCCTTTTGGTTCCCAAACAAAAACCATGTAAAACGCAAAACGATTTTTCCTCCACTATTACTTAATTAAGCTCATCTACGACTAGAACGACCCAAACCCCTTGACAACAAGTTTTATTTTTAAAAATATAAATAACGGGAGAACTTGTGACTGGTTTCCTACGACGAGCCCTTCTTTTTTCTAAACAAAAGCAGCTTTGAAAGGAAAAGAGGGCCCAACGGGCTTTTCCAAATAGCGGGCTGTCGGGGAAAGACACATAAAAAACGGTCAACGTTCACGGTTTAGGCGGCCGCTGTAGAATAGCCATTAAAATCAAATTTGGGAAAAAAATTTTTGATTTTTACTATAAATTTATTCTCCGAGATAGGGACTTGGGGAAATGTTTTTTTCAAAAATTTTAAACCTTTTCGAAAAGTCAATCGTTCATTCTTTTAGTTTCCAAAAAATAAGCATTGTTTGTGCTTTGTTTGCATAAAATTGTCATTAAATAAAAATGTGATTGCGAAAGGTTTTTTAAGTTAAAGTCCAACTTAAACAATGCAATTTACCCTTTTTCAAATATTGTGAAAGGGGGTTTTTTTTTAAAATGGGGTCAATTTGGCATTTTTTTTTCTAAAAGGGCTCCGTAATACGGGCTCTTAAGGGAAACAAAAGACGAGGTGGTGGTTTAAATTCTGTACTTTAAGAACCGATTCTATTTGAAGGAGAATTTTGGTTGTTTAGTTATTTGAAGGCAAGCGGTAAATAAAAAATTAACAATAATGTTGTGTCACTTTTGTTTGTATACCGACCCCCCATAATAAAAAAAGAAAGAATTCATTCAGGAATTGATAACATTGAATGAGATTAAAGACACAACAGAAATTTTTATTGGTGATGTAAACTTTGATTTTCTAAGCGATTGTGATTCATTTGTACAACATTACAAAACAAGTCTAGCGCTAAGGGTTTATTAGGTTATCCTGGGGCAACACGTGAGGAGAGGGTAGAGGCAGATCAGAAGGTCTTGCATAGATCACGTTTATGTACGAGCGGTTAATATTCAGATTAGGTCAGCTATTTTTCCCTCAAAGGTATCGGATCATTACAAAATAATGACATCTTTTGAATTTATCTCAATATAAACAAAATCTGAGGGAAAAAATTAATGTCAAAATTTATGAATAAAAATAAACCTCCGTATTTTAAAGTAAATTGGGATATCTTGTTTCGCTAACAGCTGTGAAACATTGTATAACTCGTTGTATTTAAATTTCAAAGGGGCTTTGAACAGGCTCGCGTAAAAAGAGAAAGGGAATAAAAAAGGGGGTAAAAAAATCGGGGATGACTCGAGTTATTGGAATGATATTAAAAAGAACCGTTTTTTTCATAAAGGGAAAAAGTGTAAAAATAAAACCCTTTGCGAAGGGGTATCGGGCGGTACAACAACATTCGTAATATATTAAAAAAAAGATAAAAATCAAACAAAATTTACTACCGTAAACTTTTGGAAGAAATAAGGAAATATAAAAGATTACGTGGAAAACTATAAAACAATTATGGGAAAGAAAAGAAAAGAGTCAGTAGATCAGTTATTAAAAATATTTAGGCAAAAATGAAGCCCCAGTAAAAAAAATTTGGGGGAATGTTTTTGGGGACGAGGGGGGAGCAAATCATTCATTGTGATGAGACTTGTTTTAAAATGATAAGAAGAAAATTTTAATTTAACCACAGAATAACGGTAGACATTCCCCCTATTGATGGGGCCACAGTGAAAGAAATCATCGTAGAATGAATCCGGAAAAAAGTCCCGGGTTTTGAGGGAAATAAGGTTTTAAGACTTACAAAAATATTAAAAAATAGTCATCCAGTAATTTTTTGTTAAAAAAATTTATAAATTAAAGAGGGTGTGGTCCCGATATGCTCAAATATAAATTTTAAAGGCCTGTTTTAAAAAAAGGAAACCCATATGTTTATTCCAATTATGTCCAATTGTTTTGTTGTCTGTGATAAATAATAATGGAAAAATATGTGTCTGGCTGTTAAGTGATTATTTTCAAAATTAAATATTAACAAAAAAAAATTTGTTTTCAGAAGGGCAAAATACATCTGACCTCTTTTTAAAAAATTTCCCAACTAGTAAATTCAAAATTAAGTGAAATTTGCATGTTTTTTGCATTTTTTATTGATTCACGAAGCGTTTGACACGCTAAACCCACAATAAATTATTATAGCATTGGAAAATGTCGGTGGAGGGCCCGTTTTTGCGAGGGTTTCAAATTATCTAAAAAATAAAAAAATATTTGTGAAAATAGGTAAGTGTTCAGCACCGCAAAAATAATAAAATCGGGGGTGCCACAAGGGTCAATCCTAGGGCCATTGTTTATTGGTATATGTTAATGCGTGACGCTTCTTAAAAAAGTGTTTTGCATATTTTTTGCCAAATGACTCGCTTTATTGCGATTCATAGAGGATTACAATTGCTAAAAAGTATTTGCAAAAATTTTTAATTTTTTGTGAATGGACCATGATGAGGTTTTGTTTGTTAATGCTAAAAAACAAATGTTCCATTTCTACTCCTTAAATCTTTTACAATGTTGCTGTTTAAAAATCCTATCACACTCGGTACAGTGTTCACATGATACCTTAAACAAAACTCACTGACATAAATTGCAACTGTGACAAGTGTTGAGTGGTGTACAGTCACTGTATTTGGGAATCGAAGTTGATCATGCTTTTTTTGAGACAAACATATTAGTAGATTTTGCAACAGGATTCGCCGTGCCCCAGCACAATTTAATTTAAAAAAATATTCTCCCCCATATATTTACTATACGTAGGTTTATATCGCCATGGTTGAGTCAATCATCTCGTAGACGTTGGCCTGGGGGGAAAAGCCTTCATATGTTATTAATCAAATAGAAAAATTTACAGAAAAAATATTAATAACAATTCTACCCCAAACATATAAAATCTTGTTCGTCAAACGGTTATTCAAAATATCTGATTTGCTTCCCGTAATGTTATGTATATACTAAGTTAAAAAACTAAAAATTTTTTAAATGATGAAAACAAAATTAAAATTTACTATACCCTATATAAAGAGCGCAAACCCAAAATGACTACATTCCCTTTTACAGCAAATAAAAATGGTGACTCTCTGCAGGTTAGTGTGCCGCAGAGTTTTTTTCTCTTGCCGGAAAAATTAAAAAATTGGTGGTTGAGCCAAGTCAAATAAAGTTAAAAAGTTCTTTTTTTCCCAATTTAATTTTTAAAATTTTTTAAATTATTTTCTTTTTCCATTTTTTCCAGAGCTCTATTTGCATGAGACCAAAATTTCTTTTTTTTTTTGTGTTTTGGGGTTTTTAAAATTTTAATTGTTTTTAAGTTTTTTTAAAATTATATTTAAAACATTATTAGGAATTTGCAATGGAATTGCATTTCCCATCTAGCATGTAACTAAGTATTCATAAAAATTTCATAAGAATATAACCCCCAGACAAGTTATCAAACTTTGTGGGCAAAACGGGGGGAAAAAAATTTTTTAATTATTAAATTTAAAACGTAAAGAAAAAATTTATTACTAAAAAAAAAAAAGTAATATATATTTTTATTATTTTTTTTACTGAAATGAATAAATCCTTCTTTAATAAACATGTTCCCAGAAAAGCTGCACGCGCGTGTTTTTTGGGGAAAGGCGAATGTATTAAATATTTTGGTTTTGAAAGAAAGAAAAGTATCACCAAAAATTTTTTTTAACTTATATTTTTATTGTTATTATTATTTTTTATTATTACGATTATTATTTTATTATTATTATTATAATAAATTTTCATTATTATTTTTTATTATTTTTTTTTTATTGATGTATTTTATACAAACTTGGTCAAAACCGGAGCTAAAATGTTGTACGGACTTACGTCAAATACTTTCCCTGTGTATCTATATTCATACCTTATTATTACTTTGCTTAACTCTAACTAAAAAAAGTCATTTAAAATATAGTTTGTAGATGATTTTTTCTTTTTGCTGTGTACGGGCGTGGCCGATTTTTTCCCTCGCCAAACATTTGCCTTCGGACTATGGGAAACCACGAAAACCCTGTATGTGGAAGCTGTTTGGAATCTCGAAAATATCATTCTTTGTTTAGAAATTTACCCAAATATTTTACACGTGTTGATATTACTGCCTTTTTAGTCCGATGTAAACATTGGGTGGAAGATCTAGTTGTTTAAAAGCTTTTATGTACTTTTTCGTATGATGCCATTCCGATATCACGTATGGGGTTGTATTACCTTTTTTTGTTTCCACATCTTCTTGTTCAATTGCAAGTTCACTTTTTCTTGCGCTTTTTTTTTTTCCCTGTAGTCTCGACTTTTTGGCACATTGGGACAGCAAAAGTCAATAAGGGGATTTTTTTGTTTCTTCTTGTCAATTTTTATTTATCCGGTCTGTTGTGATGTATAGTTTTTTTCTGTTATAATGGCGGGCGTAATATAATTTTTAAATCTTTGCTATCTAGTACTTTTTCCGGTTTGTATTTTTATAAAGGGGTTTTGGGGGTATCAAGAGGGTTTTACTTGATTGCTAGTTTTTTTTGAATAAGTTAGCGCTTGGTTTGTCTGTAGAGGTAACCTTTTTACATATGACTGGCACCCGGAATGATGTGTTTGATTGTTTCACCCCTTTTATACATTTTACATTTATCGTTAACTGTAGCATCTTTTATAAGTATTTTTATAATTTTTTTTGCAATCACTCTGGCTTTAATAGCCGCATAAAACCTTCTGTTTTTCCAAAAAGTTCCCGTTGTTTTTCCACCTATAGATGCTTTAATATCTACGTGCCTTTTTGTAGTTCTCATAAAGCCCCTTGTGAAGGGGCTTTCGAGAGGCGTAAACTCTTTTGAGCGCGTTTGAGTTTCCCTTTTAATTGACATTTTTGTTGCTAGATTTATGGAGTTTAAGATTTTTCACTAGCACCACAGCCCTTAATGTTATTTTGGGTTCTCTTTTTTAAGAAAAATTTTTCTTAAAATGTCTATTGTTTATAATATAAGTTTTTCAGATCAATTAGGCCCCGTCCTCCTTGTCTCTTTGGGAAATGTCAATCTCTCTATTGCTGTTTAGGTGATGCTTCTGTGTTTATAGTGTAGTACGGTTATATTTCCCGCCGTGGATGTCGTCGGCGCCATTAATGTTCCCAATGAAAAGTCAGTACTGGATGCATATTATTTATTGTGGATCTTGTTTTCCCCTTTTTTCGTCTTGGGATAGATTTTTGTCGCTTCGGGATGTATCCTCAATTTTTCTTTCATTACTTTTTGTTCAATTTTGGGAGCTTGTGAGAATCCTAAAAAATTTTTGTATACTTTGTTATCACCATTACCCCAAACCTATTTCCATCATCTAGCTGGGAAACCTTCTGCCTGCGAACCTTCCCTTTTCGATATGTAGCGTCTTACACTTGTCTACTCCAAACCCATGAGATATCTTGACTAAATTCAAGTAGTATTGATTAAAATTTAGGGTTTTGAAAAAAAATTCGATCATATAAAAATTTAGATATCCATGAAGAAAAAGGTGAAAATTGTGTGACATCCAATTTTTGGTCCCTTTAATTTTTTAAACCCTTGTTGATCGTTAAACCTAGCGACAGGGGTTTAATGACAGACAAAACCATAATGCGCTAAATGATCACCTTGGAAAAAGCCACGTTTAATTTGGATTGGACTGTAGTTATCTGTGGTTATTTTTATATTTTTTAGTGTTGTTCCCATGTTTTCATTACTGTTTCAAAATTTCAATTTCTGGGGGATTTTAATTTGTAAAATCGAATAAACCCGTTGTGGGTTGATCTAAGCTTTCTTGTAGTCAATGTAGTTTACGTGAATATTCCTTTTTTATTGTGTGCCTGGTTTATTAAGTAGAGTCGTAATGAGTTTTTCTTTACATCCTGCGATTCTTACAGATCCTTTTTTTTCCTCGGCCATGATTTTATTTTTCGCAATGCTTTATACTTTATTTGTTTGCATAAGTCAAAATTTTTATATATAGTTGGTAGACATTAATTGGCCCATATTTACTTGGGTTCTTCGTGTCCCTTATTTTCGGTTTTAGAAAAAGGTTTTCCCTTTTAAAGAATTCGGGTATTTCTTTAACTCCATTTATAAAATCGTGAGACATTTTCTAATTTGATTGTATATATTGAATTTCTAACCAAAAATTTGAATATTATCATTACCTGGGGCTTTCCCCCTAGTTAGCACAGGGGGGTTTTCGACTTTAATTTATCAACTTATACCCCCGAATCTCTCTCATTAACATCGTCATCCTAGCCTTTCGCTTGAATACATTGTGCATCCCGGTTGTGGCTAACGGGTTACCCATATTTCCCGCCCAAAATCTTTTTCTCCGTCTTTGTTGGTGTTCCATTTTCCGTTTTTTCTTTTTGGGACTAGAAGTTTTGGTAAAAAGTTTTTCCTTTTCTTGAACTTCGGTCTTGTTCTTTCTAATGAATTCTTTACTTTTTAAAACTCTTTCAAAAAGCACTTATTTTTGTTTAAGTGATCCAAATATTCGTGAATGAATTTGTTCAGTGTTTTCAGTTTGTGGGGAACCTTGATTCTTTCAAAAAAATTTGGGATAGGTACCACATTTTTTTGATCGATTACCCATTCGCAAATTTTTCCAATCTACCGATATCTTTCCCAAACTCATCGATTCTCCCCAAATTTGTCGCTGTTCCCCTTTCGGAAATTTTTTTCCTTGTTTTGTCTTTTAAAAGGTAGCAGATTTTTCCCTTTTAAACCCAAATACTAATCACTCTACAGCGCACAGTAAATTGCGCATGAACGTCTGCAAATGATAGTTCGTCTTGTGTGATCCCGATAAAAAATTTTGTGTTTTTAGGTACCGCGCTTCATTTTCCTTTTAATCTTTGGTTTTTGGTATGTTGGGCTTTTGTTTGGTTCTACGTGCGCAAAATCTGACATGGCTGTTCAAATGCAAAGCTAGGATGTTCTTTAGATGGGTGTCAGGGTTTTTCAATGCGTTTTTTCTATTACCTCTTTGTGGATCGTCTATCTTCTGGGTTTCTTGATCTTTTTTGAATGGTTTGGCATTTTCTAGTGGGTTTTGGACGTTCTGGTAGGGCCCCGGTTTTCTGGGAGGTCCGGACGCTCTGGAGCTCTGGACATTCTGGTATGTTGGACGTTCTGGTTGGGCTGGAAATTTTTGGTATAACTGGTAATATCTGGGGAATTTTGCAGTATGGGATTACAGGTAATTCTGGAAGTTCTAGTAGTTCTGGTATCAACTGGGGTTTTTTCTTTGCTGTCCTCTGTCGATGTAGCCCTTTTTCATCTTTATTGTTTGAGTTCTCTTTCACTTCGCGTTTATTCTAGTTAATATTTTACTGGGTTAAAATTTTATTTCAAATATAATTCTTCTTTTGGGCGGCTATTCTCTCGCCCCTTACTTCTAACAAAGGGTATTCACGTATAAACTCTCTATGGAGTTCTTGTCGATAACCTATTAAAACAATCTCTAATAACGTTACCATATAAAAGCTACGCATCACACACATGTTCATATCTTCTGTCCATTTGATGCGCTGCCTCATTTTTCCAGCTTTGGTGGTCTGAAGTGAATTCACCGCAGAAACGTCCATTGTCTGTTATTCCCTACTTTCCTTGTTCTAGATAAATTATTCTACTATCTGTCAAAGTCACCTATTATTTGTTATTGTTTATAAGTCAATGCACTTAAAAAGAATTAAAAAACACTTTTCTCAATGATTCATCAATTTCAGGGCGGTGATGAGGTCTTCGCTTCTCAACCTCCTTGCCTTTTCGTTTTGATAAATCTTTTCTTATTTGACGAATTAAGAAGACTTCAATCTTCTCGATTCTGCAAAATAATTAACGGTGCTTACGTAAAATGCTAAATATTATACTATTTTAGATATATTACCTTGCTGAAGTTACAAATGATGCCTCTAAATGAATATATGCCTACCACTAACCGTCAAAAATTAACAAAATTCAACTGTTTCAATGTTATTTACAGCCTAGGTCTAAACAACGATATAAAACTACAAAATAATGGTATAAATACTAAAAACTAAAACTCGATAGTAAATAATAATAATTAATATTATTATTATTATTATTATTATTATTATTATTATTATTATTATTATTATTGTGTGCATCATTTGTAAATGTAATTGCATTTTTTTATGTTTCATATTGCATTCCTACATTTAATAATCTATTATCTATAACCTTTGTTAACCTTAATCTTATTACCACCTTATTCATTTTCAGTCCACCTATCTCGTCTCACTCTCTAGAGAAAGGCGGAAGTGTTATACTTCTACTCTGTATTAGTCAAATGAATAAAAAATTACTTACTTACATACATGATAAGGAATAAGTCAATCATTGCAAAAAAGGTTATTATTACAATCTGTAGGACAATGAACCTACGAGTATGAAGTCAAAAATCTGTTTAGTACTTACGTTAAGGCGCACTCAAATAATGTTACTTTATAATATAATTCACCGATAGAAGTTTTTCACGTACTTCGCTTCGAGACTATAATTTGAGATGTACCTGGATCAAAACCCACACTTTAAAATCCTTACTGAAGGTTTTTCTCATGATTTTCCTTACATATATTCAACAAAATGTTGGATAAAGCCCCATACTTTAGCCCGTGGATTTGTTATTTTAACCAAATTCATACCCTATAAGTATTAGACATTGAGGTTGTCTACGGGAAAATTTTATTTCACAAAACCTATTACCTAGGTGCCCGCTACAGGGCGCTGTATACTCAGGTACCTCGTCAAAAAGCAACGTTTTTTGCGTTTTAAAGGTGTTTCCTAGCCGCCATGAAAAGTAAAAAGAACTTTAAATACGTCATAACTCATAATCATACCTGACAACCCATGCCTATTTTGGTTGGGGTGCAATCATTCCTTTATTAGTTCCAAATGGGATTAAACATACACAAAATCGCTTTTTTAACTCCTCTGCCAGGACCGTGCATAATTCGTCAGTTTAAATTAAACTTAAACACAAATTAAATCTTATATTGCAAAGAGTCTATAGGTTACATAATATTACGAGAGGTACGGCTGAGCAAAGACTTTAATATTGTATTTTAGCACATACTCTACACAAACTATTGGCTGGACTATTTTAAGCAAATTAAGGTGTCATTTATTACTTACTACATAGACAAGAAACAGTGTCAGGCATAGAGTTATTGGCCCTACGAGCTGAGCTACAAATAACACTGCGTAGGCTCTTGACTGCAGTTCATTATTGCCCTGTTTTCAAAATATACGCTATTAATGTTATTGAAATGTTTTGAGGAAAACTGGACAGTATTTTTGTTTGTTTTGTATTTAATTTGTTAACTAATTTTCCGGTGCTATTATACATGAATATCAATTGCAATATTGTGTGTTCGTAAAGCCTTCCTTTTATGTCGACATTCGTAACTCACTCACTAACTCTCATAGACAAACTCACTCACTCACTACTCACTCACTCACTCACTCACTCACTCACTCACTCACTCACTCACTCACTCACTCACTCACTCACTCACTCACTCACTCACTCACTCACTCACTCACTCACTCACTCATTCACTCACTCACTTACTCACTCACTCACTTAGAAAAGAACACAACATCAATCTTGAAAGATAAAACTTGAAATATGTGGTTATTTTTCGTTTAACGAAATCACTATTGGAGATGTAAAGCACACTAAAAGTGAAGAATTAACATTGGTTTTGCTATGTCACGTTTCCTTACTTGATTATTTCCACGTGAATCTTCGAACAGTGAACAAGATGGCCGCCACCATCTCAACTTCAAGGTCACGCTCATTGTACTCGAGTATCATCCTGGGAGAAGTATCATCATTTGTTACAACAATCAATGGAACTTCTGAAATTCGAGAGCTAAAAGAAACTTATTCCTCAAAAGCGGCATAAATATTTGCAATCCTAACATTGTGTAGATTGATTCTTGAGGTCAATACTTGTTTCATCTCTTGTTTCTTAATGACCCTAGAAGTTGACTAATCTTCCTCCACGATTATATTTCCTTCTGAGCAACTCGGGATGATGTTTTCCATCATGATAACACAATCTTGAAGATACCATCCAGACAACATCCTGCACTTCAACTGACACTTGTATTTCAACTATTATCTCCATCACTCTCTTTGTAGCTATATATTTCGTATTCTCAAGCTTTATTTGAAGAATCCCCATGTATCCGGTCAGGTAAATTATACAAGTGATAACGCCCGTATCGAATGCAGATGTAGTGGATAGCACTAGCTAAGCCTCTGAAAGCCCCTGTCGCATATAACACCTCAAACGCAGGTGATTTGACCGTTAGATTGATAAGATAAGTCTTTATTCTTCTGTACATAGTATACAAGTACAAGAATACAAGGTAATTTAAGAATAAGCTAAATAATATTACAGAATAATAAGAATACCCACCTAGAGCCGAAGCACTGTGTGTGTGTGTGTGTGTGGGTGTATTCATTCATATGGTTATTTGAAACATTTCAGATGGCGGCTTAGAGGCAACTAAGCAATGATCAGTAATCATTAATCATTATATGGTACAAGTATAATAATTCTTAATCTAGATACCAGTTCTTAATTTAAAATTTACGTTTTACAATCTATTGAACAATTAATTGAAATACTTGATCAATGCTTTCCTGAAAAAACGTTTAAATTAAACAAAAACAACCATGGTTAACCAAGGGAATAGATATATTCAGAAAAACTTAAAAATTTCTTCTTAGTATGAAAAATCACTATCAAAACACATTTACAAAATTAATGACGTATACAAAAATTGCCAACAAAAATACAAAAAAAAATACAACAAATATTCAAAAAATACTAATTGCGGCAAAAAATCTCGAAATAAAGAGAAATATTTCGAAAAGTAATAATGAAACTAAAAAAATATGGGAAAATATAAACAATAATTAAAAAAGGTGCCAATTCAAAACCAACCATAACATTTTATTGATGACACCTGACAAACATAAAATTACAAATCAACTAGAAATATCAAACATTTTCTACCTTAGTTTTGCCACATCAGCTAGTAAACTAACTGTAAACTACTCACAGCAAACTAACTTTAGCCAAAATCAAAATAATAATCCTAGGGATTTCTTTACGCTCCTAGTAAGGACAGATTCATCTCCAACACATTCAATATACATAACCCCCACAAACGAAACTAAAATAATAAAACTTGTTTCCCAAATGAAAAAAAAACACTCGTGTGGAATAGACAATATTCCATTTTCACTCATTAAAAAATGTATATACAACATAGTTACTCCTCTAGCACACATATATAACACATGTTTGGAGACGGGATGTTTTCCAAACAAACTAAGTTGTGTTGACAATAATTATAGACCCATCTCTCAACTACCAGCATTTTCTAAAATTATTGGTAAAATTATCTGTGATAGATTGATATCCTTCTTTCACAAAACCAAAATTATATCCGACCATCAAAATGGCTTTAGAAAAAAGCGGTCAACAATGAAAACAATAGAAAATACTATTAAAAATATAATAATGACCCTAGAAGTTGACTAATCTTCCTCCACGATTAAATTTTCCTTCTGAGCAACTCGGGATGATATTTTCCATCTTGATAACACAATCTTGAAGATACCATCCAGACAACATCCTGCACTTCAACTGACACTTGTATTTCAACTATTATCTCCATCACTCTCTTTGTAGCTATATATTTCGTATTCTCAAGCTTTATTTGAAGAATCTCCATGTATCCGGTCAGGTAAATTATACAAGTGATAACGCCCGTATCGAATGCAGATGTAGTGATAACCCCCACAAATAAAAAAATTTGTTAAAAAAAACGGCAGCCAAGCTCTCCTTCAAAAGTCTTCGACTGTGAATACTGTGAGATATAGAAGTTGAGCCAAGCTTTTTATTCTTTCTCCCTAGTTTCACATTGAAAAGAAGTAAGATCATTTCGCCTGTTGACGAGCGCCAAGCCAACTATTTTCGTGGTAAAAAAGTAAAAATTTTAAACTCAAAATCATAAAGAAATTGCTTGGCCAATGACTTTGTAGAGTTCTCATAATGATCCAAATTCAAAAGCCAAGAATATTTTTATGATTTTGAGTTTAAAAATTGTACTTTTTTACCACAAAAATGGTTGGCTTGGCGCTCGTCAACAGGCAAAATGATCTTACTTCTTTTCAATGCGAAACTTGGGAAAAAGAATAAATAGCTTCGCTCAACTTCTATATCTCACAGCATTCACAGTCGAAGACTTTTGAAGGAGAGCTTGGCTGCCGTTTTTTTTTTATAAATTTTTGTATTTGTGGGGGATATTACATCTTTTTGCTGTTTGTTTCCTATCTTTTTTTTTTACTTTTTGGGTCCAAGGTCCCCCAAATTTGCCCCCTTGTGTTTTAGGTGCTAGATATTTATAATGGTTAAGAGCATGTTTAATTTCAAGTTTGTACAAATGACTACGCCTGAGTTATCACACGTTTTCATTTTCATTTGATTTTTCCCGGTCCCTTTTGCCCGGTTTTGGTTTTGAAAGCTAAAGTGATTGCGCATGAGTGACATCTAAATGTGGTCCAAGTTTCAAAGTTCTAAGATGTACAGTTTTCTCTGTATAGTATCTTATTCATAAGAGTACGGAATTACCTATTTTTGATAATTTTGATTTCCTCCAGTACCCGTTACCCAATTTTGTTTTCCATATTCAAAAGTAATAAAGAATTAGAGATATCGAAGTAAATTCCACGTTTGAAACTTCTCAGTTTTAGCGTTTTCTTTGAATGAATAATTTTTAAAGTTCAGAGTTGTTTTTTGACATTTTTTGGTCCACGGTTTACCCAAATTCAGTCCCTTGTGTTTTGGACGCCAGATAGTTATAATGGCTAAGAGCATGTTTTATTTCAAGTTTGTACAAATCACCACGCATTAGTTATTACGTGTTAGATTATCATCCAAATTTTGATTTTCTCCAGTCCCTGTTGCCCGATTTCGGTTTTGAAAACAAAAAGCACTGCGTCTGAGGTACATAAAAGTGTGTTTCAAGTTTCAAAGTTCTAAGATGCACCGTTTTCTCCGTAGGCTCTTTTTTCTCCGCGAAGAATTAGCTAGCCAGCCACCTACCTAGCCATCCAGCCGGAAGGATTTTAACGATGTTCAGTCACTTTTTTAACACAGAACGGGTTATTGGATCGTGTTGATTTTTTTTGGTAGGTCATGGACCACATATCAGCTCATATACCGAGTTTCACGATTGTAAATCTTTCGCGGCGGCGTGTAAAGATAGCTGAAAAACCCCCAACTCTGGTAGTTGTATACAGGGCCGCGAGTTTGTCGTCGCCTAAGTCACATGCGCTTGGCTGCGGGCGACGATCGTCGCCCTAGATGCTAGCTAAGCCGCTGAAAGCCCCTGTTGCATATAACAACTCAAACACCTCTAACTCATCAATTATTGATGGCTGATGTTTCCTCGCCTTTTACGATTAGCAGAGCCATGCCCTGGGCTAAATTCTACCCCGGGCCCAGACGGGGGAAAAGATCGTTGACGGTGACAGTGTTGGCTCAAGCGTTAATCGCGCGGCTCTGTTCCGGGAGGTCCTGAATTCAAATCCCGTCGAGACCGGCACTCCTGACTGAAGTTTTTTGCCTCATCAGTTAATGCAAATGCAATGGATTGAGTCCTCTTAAACTGCTTTTAAACATATTTTCGCAATTCCACAAACTCCAATATACCCAGTTTGGCACCTCAAGAGGGACAAGCATTGCATTCTGGTCAGTTTTTCCAGGGAAAATTTAAATTTCTTTTTACTAACACATCAAATAAGTGACTTTTATTAGAGATGATTGGAGTTTGGGCCATTGTGAAGGTATGTTTAAAGGTAGTTTATGAGGACTCAATCCCTTGCATTTGTATTAACTGGGGAAAAACAGTCAGAATGGCATCACTTTTCTTTACGTAGCTGATTTGAGTGTGTAATGCGTCACGATAAAAACCGAACATGACCTCCGATTAAACTGTATTGTTGCCATTGCTCTTCAACCAGTATGACATAGAATTAGCTGTCGCTACTGGGGTCCGGTGGAGGGGATAGCCCAAAGAGTATATCTATGAACACGACACCTCCACCATGGAGAGTTCATGGCGGGAGAATGAAAAAATAATTTTAGGGGTCGCTCTTTTCTTAGGTAGGCCTACTCGTTACCGTGCCAGTTATTGGGAATTTTTGTTTCAAGGTGATAGGTTGTCAATTATTATTTATTTATAAACATTAACGAAGAGGAGTGAAGTTGGGGGGACGGGATCCAGTCCGTTATGTTAAATGGTCTAGGGAATACGTTTATTTATTTATTTAAAGCGTATCCTAGTCAATTATAAAAACTGATTTACAAAGTTGGAATAACATAGTACTAATGCACTACAGGCACACAAATAACAAGCTAATTTTGGCAAGAATATTGAGAATACATAAATGAAGACATATGTGAGGCTCCGCCCCTTAAATAGGTGAGACCAAGAGACCCCTAGTGGTTAGGCTGAAAGAAGACAAAGACAAATGAAGCATAGCATAAGGTTTGCTCCTCTAGACTAGCGGAACATGTGTTGGAGAACCATCATTTTGTAAATTGTAAGGACTCGTAAATCATTCTCCTTGATCTAATCCGCATAAACATAGGTTGAAAGAGGCTGCCATTATGTCTGTACCTAACAACGTAATAAGTACTTTTAGTTTTGATTTCCTGCTTTTTGGAAAGTGACCAGCCATAGTTTAGAACAAGTTCTTTTGTTGTTTTGTTTTTGTTAATTTTCTACAACTCTGTTTCAATTTTTTGTAAGTTGCTTAAGATTTCTTTTTACTGTTTGGTCACATTGAGATGGCAGTATTAATTTTGTTTCTCTTTGTTGTGCTGTTGTTAAAGGCTACCTGTCAATAGAACCCGTGGAAGACGACTGATAAGTCGTCGAAATATTGTTTTAATCGTGTTATAATTTATTAAAATGCAGTGTATAGACCATATAGTAATTACACTAAACCTCCCCCTGCTCTAAAAGTTTCATCAAATCAAAAACACAATTTGCGGTCGAGGAACAAGACGAAAGAGATATAAATATAGGATGAGAAAAACACGCAATGCAAAAAAACAGCAATTGAAGAATTTTTCGTGCCAAACACGCAATAAATGCATAAAACCCAAGGACATTTATTATCAAACTTAGTCGCTTTGAGAAACATGAGATCACCGAATATTATCAACAAGGCTGGAATATAACCCACGGATATCAAAAAGGAATAAAAGTGCGAGAAACGAATGCATACAATTATGAGCGAATAGTAATACGAGAGTGTAGGATAGAACCAGCAATACGCACACGAATAACCAAGAGACAAAATACACGAGAGGCAACACAGATCAAGAATTAACATACAGAGGTGAGAATACCAGAGAAAAAGCTTATGACCGAGAGAACAGTTAAAGATCCGGCCTGGAGGACCAGAGAGTGGTTTGGGTCGAAGGGCCCGAGGGAAACTAGTGGACTGTAATTTTAAAAGAGAATAAAAAAAATGAACACTGACTTTCCCCTAGTAACTGTTGAAGTGTGGCGTGGAAACTGTAAGGTACAATGCACGGGTTTGTAGTTTTAAAATGGTCCCTAATGGTGTGCCCACCGCAAGAGAAAGTAAAAGTAGAACAGGAACTCGAGCTTAGAAGAGATAATAGGAAATAAAGAAAATATCTGCAAGGCAGTTGAACCCAAGACAATGAAAGATGGTAATCTGGAAGGCGAATTGCGAGGGGTGATGAGGTCAGGTGAAATGTTTGAATGACCGAAGGCAAATTGCTGTTTGCTCGGCCAACTGACACCACAGGTGTCTGAAATTTTGAACATATGTCACAAATGTGCAATTATAGGGCTCTGCAGGAACAAATTTTTAAATTTTATTTTAAAATTATTTATAAAAATTAAATAAGTTTTCACGAATTTTGATTTTTCTAAAAACTCTAAAATTGACCATATTGGTGATTTTTTTCTGACTGATTTAGTCAAAATTTGGAAAATCTATGACCACAGGGCTGTTTTATGTATGCTTTATTGACAACTTTGCAAAGTTTCATATACGTCGGATGCATCTTGGCCGAGCGAATAGCTGTTTGCTAACAGTCAAATGTGTCCCATTCCCTCTGAACTGAGAATTCGAATACAAGAATTAATGACATACAGGTTTGAACTGCTCCCTGAGCAGCCGAGAAATACCAACTGACTACGAGGTCTTGTCAGAGCAAGAGAAGAGATAACACTGAAAACTAGGTTCTAGTCATAGAGAAACTAGGGAAAAAGAGGGGTTATCACAGGGAGAATCAAGTACACAAGGACGAGATGATGCAAGACAAACGGTGAACATAAACAAATCTAAACTGTAGTAGGAACTAAGAACATTGCCACTAAAACCTATTTTTCATTAAACTCAACTTATATGGTCAGAAAAGGTGATGGATGACTCAGTTATAAAACTTATCAAACTTCTCAGACTTTTAAGATCATATAGCCTAAATTATTTTTAATACAATCATTTGGAAATATGTCATTAACGGGTAACGAGACAAGTTTTATTTGGAAATACATGCTTACTTGTGCGCAACAAAGACTGCTCAAAGGATTTTTCTTAAATATTTCTGTCCAATGATTACGATTTTAAGTGGGATCTCATAACTGTTTCTATAGTTACTTGTGTTACTTGTTAATTATACACCTGTAAAAGGCTTATATTAAAACCTTTATTTCTATTAATTTTGACTAACTTTTTCAACTTTTTCTTTCGTAAGACACTACATTAACATAATCTTTATGTAATTGTAAAATATGGACGTTTGTATCCCCACACGTTTGGTCAGAATCGGACCAACTATTACGAAAATTAAGTATTAAAATGGGGAATAAATCGTAAAAGTACGATTTCTATTAGAAATATTTCTTAAAATGTCTCTTAAATCATAGCAATAAATTCGGCGATTTAAACGTTCCAATAAAATTTCATCAAGATCGGAGTAGCTGTGTTGCAAATATCACGAAAAATATCTCATTTAAAATCGAAAAAAGTCGTAAAAGTACGATACTTATAAGAAATATTTGATCGATTGTACCCAAAAACGTGGCAAGTCTAAGTTCAGAGATTTCGAAGGTTCCCTTCAACTTTAATCAAGATCGCATGTGCCGTTTACCCGGTAGAGAGCGAACTAACAGACAAAAAAAACTAACAAAATCAAAACACCCGAGCTATTTTTCTTGGGGTAAGGTTAGTGGAAAATAAAACACGTAAGTGAAATTGAAGTCTTTGCTTCGCTCATCCAATTAAAATATATATTATTTTGTGTTAGATGGAAAACATTGATTAGCCTTTTTAGACGTTTTCATTCACCCTGTGCGAGGGCACAGGTCGCACACCCTTTATTCCGACTCTGGTTCGCCTGCACACAATGGGGCTTTAGTTTCCAGTTGTTTGTAACGGCTAACTGTTGAAATATTGCAGTGATCTCGTGCATCTCGTGCGCGACACTGACGAAGATGATGGTTGTTATCGCGGTGTTGAGAACAGGGTAACCAGGTATGAGGATCAGGACTCCTTGTGAGTCGGCCGCCAGCCAGATGTGGTACTGGCCGATGAACAACTCCAACCAGATGCGGCCGAACCACGCAAAGAAGACAGAGTAGCGAGAGCGAAGGAACTTGCTTCTGTTCCGTAGAACTATGTAGGCAACAATCTGTAAGAATGAAAACGAATTGAAACCTCATATAGATGCTACGGCTGTAAACATTTATTTCACAAAATGCATCATGATTCATGACAATACTGGGAAAATGTTGATACAAATGTGTCTGAAAGAAAATGGTGCTTTTAAAAGACCAAATGGCATGCTAATGAACTTGGAAGAACTTGTATATTATATTTGAAAGAAGGTGGTGCATTTAAAATACCAAAATATGGATGCTAAAGAAGTTGTAATCCAAGTGACAGTGTTAGGCTGAATATGCCATACCTTTCACAGGAAATCCACAAAGTAAAACCTTTTGACAGGTAAATATCACTAAGTAAACCACAATATGTTGCATAACTCTACCCATTACTACTCTCCGACCTACAGCATAAACCGTGTTGCAATTTATACTCTCGTTATAAGACAATGGTATCACAATTTTTTTTTAACTCACAAGTTTAAAATCCCCTACAACGAACACTGTGGCCACAATATAAGCAGTATACAATTAGGCATTGTTTCTTTCAATCCCTACGCTATATTTTGCATACATTTATTCGATTATTAAAAATGGATTTACGCAGACATCTTCTGGAACAGTAGGCCTACTAGATCAAATACATTTCAAATCAATTTATTAAAGACAATGCACAAAGTTTGCCTACATGCCTGTTATAGCGAGGTTAGATCAGCAGGTAGATACTCCAAGGTCCGCGTTAAATTTGATAATCCACCATGTTAAATAGATGGCGGCGTTTATTTTAAATGTAACGCTAATCTTTTAGAATATCATTCTGCAGTACAGGATATCTTAATCCTACACATTCTGAAGCACCTTTATTCAAAAGGTGAGAATCCATACACTTTCATCAATATAAACGCATTTTACAAATTACTCATTTGACAGCTGGCTCTGTAAATTGTTATAACTAGGAAGCTTCGCAAACGCTTTTTCAGGCGCGTTGTCGGATGAGCGTAATTTTTTAAAAACGAAAAAAAAAACGCAAAATTGAAATTTTTATGGGAAATAATTTTTCGATTACGCTCAAATTTCAGACGAATATATTAATTCATAAAATTAGGGTTCTGTAAAAAAATCATTACAATCGGATAAAACAGTTGGTGTTATAAGTCGAAGAAATTTTAAAAATAAAAAAATCGTAAAATTGCGTTTGTCACTAGGAAAACTTTTTTGATTGCGCTCAAATTTTACACTAATACATAAATTCTTAAAAGTAAGATTCTGTAAAAAAATCATTACTGTTGGATAAAGCATGTAAGTGTATAAACCGAAGAAAGTTTAAAAATCGAAAAATATCATAAAATTGCGATTTTCGTCAGAAATAATTTTTCGATTACCCTAAAATTTCAGGAGAATACATTTATTCATAAAATTAAGAATCTGTGCAAAAATCATTACAATCGGATAAAGCATGTAGGTGTTATAAGTCAAAGAATGGTTTTAAAAAGGAAAAACCCGTAACATTTCGATATTCGGGAGAAATATTTTTTCGAATGCGCTCAGATTTCACACAAATATTTTAATTCATAATATTAAGGTAAGGTGGAAAAATCATTACAATCGGATAAAGCATGTACGTGTTATACGTCGAGTTTTTTTTTTAATCGAAAACAATTGTAAAATTGCGATTTTTACGAGAAATAATTTTTCGATTGCGCTCAAAAACGTGGCAGTTCTAAGTTCAGAGATTTCGAAGGACTCCAGAAAATTGGAGTATTTGGAGTAATCGTGTTAACTGACACAAAAATACAAACAGAAAGAAAAGAATAAAACAACATTCTGGATTTTTTTCTCCAGTGTAGTAGAATGGAATCTTCGCTTCGCTCGCTTCGCTCATCCAAAAACAAAGGTTCACTAAACTTCATTGGTTGTATGTCACCTGAGGTCGGATTATTGGTATTTTGGTCAATTTTTAACAACAAAATATAATAAGTTACCACTTACGGGGATAAAGGCCATATACGGGTGTATCTTGTTATACTCCGCTTTGCCGCTGCATTCCGTGGCATAAATCAAGTAGAACAATAAGGCTGCCAGTGCCGTAATCACTACGATGCATTTTTCAATAGTAATGAATTGGTTAACAGGCGGCGCTCGGCGCCGGATGGTTAATAACACGAAGAAATACACAACGCCATAGATCATGCTGGAAACGAAGGGAAACATTAGGTAAGCACATTATATACAATTCATGTAGATAAGGATACCGTTTCCATTTTGATGTCAGTTCCAAAATCGCAAGACATTCAAGTAAAAATTATCCCCCTAACATCGCAACAATGATATTATACTCGAGAGGCGTGATTGAACAAAAAAACTATGAAAACATACATAGCATTATATTAACGGTTGATTTAGCTAGTGTAACGTCACTATTTGAAAGTTAGGGGATTCTTCAAAATACAATTTAATTTTAAAGATGTCACAAAATAGTGAATACGAGACTATGATATTTGGAACGGAGGCTGTTAATGTTAATTTCAAAATGTATAATGCCTTGTCTATATGGTTTAAGGGCGCGTCAACCGATAAGTCAAGATGCATTTATCATTATGAATGTAATTGTTTTGCATGTACATTATAAATGGCTATCGGTACTGAATATACACATGAAGTATGTGTTGAATTGCAAGGCACAAAGGTGTATTTCAATGATTGGAAAATTGGCGTAAAGAATACCTGTATCGCTCAAGTTTCGAGTGGAACCACCATTCGTGATCTTTGTTGTCTGTTGCAAACAGCGCTTTCAAAGTAGAGGTCGAAAACATCGATTCGATGTCCCATCTTGAATAATACACCACAGATTTTCAAGGAAAATACTCCCAGAAAACTTCACACAGAGCCAAAGGTATAGGAAACGGTTGTTGTTGGTAGTGGCTTCAGTAACACGAGGTGGAATCACGACTACAATGTAGACAGTCAGGTAACAGACTGATATGAGGGGCACAAAGTAGTAGAGGTGGTAGGGTCGGTCCATGCAGAGACACAGCAGGACTGCCATGAAGTTCAGTCGGAACATAACCTAGAACACACAGTTAATACAGACATGTGTTACTGCACTGTACTATAGTTGTACCAATAATGTCCGTGCCGACAGGGTTGACGTGGTTTGCTTAAATTATTCCTCCACTGAAAATCGGACCTGCTTCGTCACAACTTACTCATTTCATTAGTTTTGAAAAAGCAATAGGGAACCTAAGTTTTGATGGCGGGAAGGAAATTGGTTCTCTCTGGTCTCAGCGCCCATAAGAGTTAGCATGGTACGAAAATGTAACTCGCCGTATCTTTTGCCTCGCGCAAAAGAAATCTAAACCAATAACATCACAAGATAAATAGTTTTGTGAAGAAGATGATGGCATCTTACTTTGCTCGATGAAGCTTCCTAAATTCAAACTATTATGAGTTAAATGGACCCATGTTTGCGCGCTGTCGCAAATGTACTCTGACTGAGCGGCAACCTAAGCGAGACGCAGCCACGTTGTATACATCTTTGGCATCCTCGCATACCACGCGCCTGTCCATGGTTGCTAAATGTTTTTCGCATTCACGATTTTGTTGGCACATGAAGGATATTTTATAAGTAATGTATAATCTAGTACAACCCAGTGACCTCACAGTAGCCACAAAGCAAGTCGGATACCAAATGTTGTGCTGATGCCACGGATAAAATGTTTTTACGTGCTTTTTCATTAGCAGTTTGGAAGTTTTGGCTACAGTGTAAATGTAGAGTTCACTTCAACTCAAAACAAATGTCATTAATATTCATGATAGAGCAGAGTTCAGTATATCCACACAAAGAGGAAAGATTATAGTTTCTTACAGTATGAATATAATTCCGGTCCATGGACGGGTTCACGCTCGAAATATTTAGCACGGGTTATTCGCCTATAACACGCTGGCGGGAGAGAAGCGGACAACGCACACTTAAGTTTGTTATGAATGTGCCATAGCCCGCTCAAATTTAAATCTAGGGCCTTATGCCAGTGCCACCTGGTGCTAGATGTATGAACTACAAACAGGAAATAACTTTTTTTTTCCCCAATTACCCACAGTGCACCATTGCTTCCTGTGTTTTCATCTTGTCACAAATGTCTGTGTGCTAGGCCTAGCTTATTAGTGTTGATCTATCTTTAAATATCAATAAATCCACTTTAATCTTTCAATGTCAACGTTATTTTATAACAGGTTATGTGCCCAGATATTGCTAAATTGATATTGCTTAAATCTAAGCGGAAAGATAATAGATAACCTTAAAATAACATACAAAAACTGTTACGTTATTAGAGCACATGGCGGCTAACCTAGGTCCATCTCAACCAGAGAGACTGGAGGGCGCTAGCAACTATAATACATGGAAATTTGGCATGAGAATGCAATTAGTCCGTGATAAGTTGTGGAAAGCAATCGACCCAGGTGACTTTGATCTACAGGTTGAAACCAATCTGAATATAGACCAGCGTGCACTTGCCACTCTAAGCCTAGGGCTGAAGCCTCATCTCTACATACATGTAAGTACATGTAAAACTGCCCGTGAAGCATGGCTTAAATTAGAAGCAGCCTTTGAAGACAGAGGCCTAGTAAGGAAAATTCACTTACGCCGTGAACTTAATGGCATCAAGTTCCAACACTTCAAAAAATATGGGGGGACTATCTGAACAAGATGTTGGCTGTTGCTCAACAGCTCAGTTCGATTGATGCAGCAGTGACCGATGATGAGCTGGCAATAATAATACTATCCAACTTGCCAGACTCATTTGACCCACTTGTAATTGCACTTGAAAATTGTGGTCAGGAACTGAACGCCGACGTCGTCCGAGCTAAATTGCTACAGGAAGAAACGAGACGTCAACGAGGTGAGTCCATTCCTGATGAATCTGCTCTAGCAACAAAGCCTAGTATCAAGAAGTTTAAAATGCTTTAACTGTGGTAAAGCTGGACACTACGCTAAAGATTGCAAGTCACGATCAAAACAAGGTCCTAAAGGTGACAAGCAAGACAAAAAGGATAGGCCTAAGTCTACAAATCTTTGGACAACAGATAATCGAAATGTACACAAAGCTGAAGACTGGTGCGTTGACTCGGGGGCGACTAAGCACATGTCAAATAAACTTGAATGGTTTGACGCAATCCAAGAAGGTCAAGCAGCTTCATTATGTATGGCCGATGGTACGACCGCTCCATCTACGGGAAATGGTAATGTCGCTCTAACCATTTCGGTTAATGGATCAATACGAGAAGCATCAATAAAGGACGTGCTGTATGCTCCATCGCTCAAAACTAATCTTTTATCAGTGGCTAAACTCACAGATAAAGACTACAAGGTTGTGTTTACAAAACATAACTGCCAGATCCATAATGAAGAGGGAAACGTCATAGCAACTGCGAGCAAAACTGGTGGCTTGTATAAGCTAGACACTTCGGAGACTAACAGTGCCTTTAGCAAACATCGCTGCTGTAGGGGTCACAAACCGTGAGTACACAATGTGGCACAAACGCCTAGGCCACCTCAGTCCAGGCGGAATGAAGCGGCTAGCAGATGGTATGGCTACCGGCCTAGTAATGGGACAACCTCCTACTTCACCTTGTGTAGGGTGTGCTCTGGGAAAGCAGCATCGTACCCCGTTTCCAAAAGTTAAGACAGTCCGAGCTCAAGAAAAACTAGGCATTGTTTACACCGACCTGTGCGGACCAATGAGCAAAGAATCCAATGAAGGAGGTAGATACTTCTTAACATTTATTGATGACAAGACAAGGTGGACCAAGTGTTACATTCTGAAGGAGAAGAGTGAAACTTATGAACGCTTCATCGAGTATCAGGCGGAAGTTGAGAACCAGAGCGGTATGAAGATCAAGATCCTGCGTTCAGACAATGGCCGTGAGTACATTAATAAATTACTATTAGACCATCTAAGAAAATGTGGGATACGCTCTCAGACTACTGTGCCGCGGAACCCAGAACAAAATGGCGTTGCTGAGAGAGCAAACAGAACAATAGTAGAGAAGGTACGTTGCATGCTTGAGGAAGCTAAATTATCTAAACGCTTCTGGGCGGAGGCAGTAAACACTGCAACAAACCTAAAGAATCGATCACCGACAGTAGCTGTGAACGGTATCACACCACAAGAAGCATGGACAGGACAGAAACCGGACCTGGCTCATCTGAGAACGTTTGGCTGCAAGGCATATGTTCACATTCCAAAAGAGAATAGAAGGAAGCTTGACGCCAAGTCTTCCGAGCACATCTTTGTCGGGTACTCTGACACAAGCAAGGGCTACCGATTGATCAACAATGAATCAAAGAAGCTGATCATATCAAGAGACGTGATCTTCATTGAAGATGGTGAGAAGAATGACGATGTCGTCGCCGGATCAAGTGGGAGCACAGCTAGTCCTTCTTATGTCGATGACGAAGATGATGCTAATGCCAACGCAGAAGATAATGAAGTGGATGCCGATATTGAGAATGAACAAGAAACCGTGTTCGAGCCAAGAAAGTCACAACGGAAGAGATGTCCGACAAGAATTCTCGGTGACGAGTATGTACATCTCATCACAGACGAGCCCGAGAACTTGAAAGAAGCATTTAGTGGGAGCGAGGCTACACAATGGCAAAAGGCAGCAGATGAAGAGATGAAATCAATCGTACATAATGAGACTTGGGACCTCGTAAACTTACCAGAGGGAACCAAAGCTATTAAATGTAAATGGGTCTTCAAACGAAAGGTCAATGCTGAAGGGGAGGTGTGCCGATATAAAGCTAGGCTCGTAGCTAAAGGATACACGCAGAGGAAAGGGATAGATTACGATGAAACCTTTTCACCGATCGTACGGTTCGACACCCTAAGAACAGTTCTGGCATTGGCAGCTGAGAATGACCTGGAGGTTCATCAACTTGACATAAATACGGCATTTCTACATGGCGAACTTCCCGAGGCCATTATATATGGAACAACCCGAGGGCTACATTGAACCTTAAAAATAAGCAAAAGGTATATAAACTAAAGAAATGCTTGTATGGACTCAAACAGTCGAGCCGCATATGGTATGAAAAACTTGATACCGAGTTATGGAGTATTGGGCTCGAACAAAGCACAGCTGACCCGTGCCTATACCATGGTAAAATAAGAAATGTAAAAATCATTGTTTGTGTTTACGTTGACGATCTTATTGTGTCATACTCATCGGAAAGCATAAATGAAATAAATCAGCTGAAAAAACGACTAGCGGCCAAGTTCGAGATGAAAGACATGGGACCAATTCACCACTGTCTCGGAATTAAAATTACAAGGGACAGAGACGCTGGAACGATTGAACTAAGCCAAGAAAGCTACATCAACAACATATTGAAGAGATTCAACATGTCTGAAGCAAAGCCAGTATCTACTCCTTTGGACCATAATCAGAAAATTACCAAGGTGATGGAACCTGCGGAAGACGCAGAAAGAGAAGCTATGGATAAAATACCATATTTGAGTGGTGTCGGCAGCCTAATGTATGCTGCGATGGCCACCAGACCAGACATAGCGCACGCTGTCTCTGTCGTTAGTCAGTTCAACTCTTACCCGGGACAAGCGCACTGGACGGCAGTAAAGCGCATAATGCGTTATCTAAAAGGGACTGCAAAGAAGAAACTCGTCTATCGCAGAGCATCCGGAGAACAAATGGAAGCCTACAGTGACTCCGACTGGGCCAATGATATCGATACGAGGAAATCGATGTCCGGCTACGTTTTCAAGCTCGCAGGTGCAGCAGTTAGCTGGCGAAGCAAGAAGCAACCGACAGTCGCCGTCTCAACAACCGAGGTGGAGTACATGGCACTCAGCCAAGCTGCCAGAGAAGCAACATGGCTGAAACGACTACTGAATGAATTACCCATTGGGGGTGACCATCAACACATCGTAGTGTGCTGCGACAACCAAAGCGCCATCAAGCTGACTTCGAATGCAGCAGTACATGGGCGTACGAAGCACATCGATATCCAGCATCATTTTGTCAGGGAGAAGGTGCAAGAGGAACATATTTCTATGAAATACCTACCCACAGAAGAAATGATCGCAGACATCATGACCAAAAGTTTGCCCCCTGCAAAGCACGGATGGTGTGTGAAGAATTTGGGACTCTTGTAAATTAAGACTAGGCCTACGGCAAGTGGGAGTGTTATAAATGTGCCATAGCCCGCTCTTATTTAAATCTAGGGCCTTATGCCAGTGCCACCTGGTGCTAGATGTATGAACAACAAACAGGTTATAATCACTATTTTACCCACAGTGCAAACCACTGCTTTCCTGTGTTGTCATCTTGTCACAAATGTCTGTGTGCTAGGCCTAGCCTATTAGTGTTTATCTATCTTTAAATATCAATAAATCCACTTTAATCTTTCAATGTCAACGTTATTTTATAACAAGTTCACTATCAACATCCGGGGCAAAACGTCGATTAATATCTCGATTATCTACACAACGTAACCAGAAGCGAATCCAGGAATTCATAAATGGTGGAGGGGAGGGTTCAGCCAATTAATTCATAGCTGTACCAAAGGCATAGGGCATTTTGGTGAAAGTCTGTGCGTTTTACAGAATAGAATGACCAAATTTGTATATACTAAAATCCTGTTTTTAATCCAAAAGTTTTCATTGTCACGGTCATTTTAGTGAGAATCTGTGCGTTTTAAAGCATCAAAATAACTAACTTTGTATCTACTAAAATTCTCTTTTGGTCAGATAGTAATTTGCATTTAGTATTGCGAAAAAAAACAGTTAATCTATATTCTCCATTGCACTTTTTTGCAAAAGGGTCCTTCTCTCTCCACCCCCCTTGGATACGCCACTGATCATAACAGACCAACGATCACCCATTCTGCAGCTCTTTTCTAGAATTAATCACAATACAAACTTATTTATTTTATAGTCTTGAGAACAACAATCTGGTCTCACATCGAATATTACCACACCGAATTATTTTGTTGGTGAGGTCTATGCAGCTAAATAAAAAACTATATTTATATGCAAAGCAGTTTTTATGTAAATAATAAGATATACGTTAAATTATAAACATTCCATATCTCGGTTAAAACCCTCACCTGTAGTAATCCAAGAGCGCTCGCCTCACCCGTGCACCAGGAATGACTGGCGTAGTTGTAGCCAGCGAGAAAGATATAAGCAGAAACGAGAATTCGAACGATTATGTAGATTGGCAGAACCTTACTCGCCCCCGTAATATGGTACAACAAGATGACTACCATCATCCAACCTACGGGACGGAAACACACGTTTAAAATAATCTCACTTCAATAAATACGTGCTGATATCGAATGAAATATTATTTGGCTGTTTTCAGACGTCACCCACATCGGTATCAATGGTGTCGTTCGCCCTCCTTCCCATGTAATTGTCTAAAAAACATGCCTCTGGTAGTTAAGATGTGACTGACAAACGATTAATGATAATGCGTTATGTTATACATGTGTCTTTATTAAGTTTATATCTATAAGAAACACCAAACTTGCGTAAAATTGTTTTAAAATTATAGTTTTGTAAAAATCCACATTAAAACAGATACCAAATGCACTGAAGATAAAATAGCATATTAGGGAAAGATCAAGCAATCTTTAAAAAATTCAAAGTTTACTAAGAGCCTTCTTGCTCTATTCGTTTGGCAATCAGACCTATTTCAGTGATCTATGTTTTTGCTCAATTTTGGCCGGGAAATGCCCTTTAAAATAAAGGGATTAGTTTTCCATAAAACATTCTTCCCCCAACAATGAGTCAATATGTCTTATTTATTTTTGTATACGTTTTCTACCTCACCTTTCAACTCGTCTGCCTGTTTCGTGTTTAGAACGTGGGAGTGTTTTGCTTTGTTTGGTGAACACCAGCCCGAGCACTAAGAAGCAGCCGAGCGGTAGGAAGATGTAACTATAGGTGAAATGTTTTGTTCTCTCTGCCGAAGAAGTCGGTCCGGTCGCACAGGAAGAAGTAAGCCATGATGAGGCCGAGCCTGGCCAGTGACGTCACCAGGATGTAGGGGTCTTGTCCGGGCTGTTGCTCGCCTCCATGACTGAGTGGGTTGTAGGTTATTATGTTGCGATCAAAAACATGAACTTATCCTCTTTTATAAGTAGTATCATGATTGCCATAACAACACTGAAACAGAAGAAGTAAGCCATGATGAGGCCGAGCCTGGCCAAGTGACGTCATCAGAATGTAAGGGTCTTGTCCGGGCTGTTGCTCGCCCCCGTGACTGAGGCGGGGTGTAGGTTATTATGTTGAGCTCAAAAACATGACATTTTCCTATTTATAAGTAGTACAAGTCGCGTTACGCGCGGCTTGAAGCCACTGCGCGGGGGGTTTGGAAGACCTCGTGGTAAACGGAAGTCGTACGTGGAAAAAGTCGTAGATTTACAACCTTGTGGTTGGCGGACTCGTAGTTGGGCAAACATCGTGGTTGGCGGACTCGTATTCTTGCAATCTCGTATTTCGCGAACACATAGTTGAAAAACCTCGCGGCCGCGACGAACTTGCGAATCAGTCCGCGTTCGGTAGCGATACGGTGGTTTTCGAATAACGGGTTTTAACAGAAACGAAGTTTTTTTAAATTGACCACCCTAAAACCCCCTACAAACTCCTATTTGTTCAACATGCCCCAAAAATAGTCAAGGAGTGCCCGGATCACTGTTTTGACGAAGATAGTTTTTTTTTTTATTTCACTAGTATTCTTGATATTGTGAGTAGGTACTCAAAACTGCACCTTTCCTCCGCCCCCCCCCCCCCCCACCCTTTTCCTGCCGTTAATGATTGTGAATATTGGTTGTGGCTCATGCTCATGCTTGACCGGCCTACACTTCTAGAGAATTTGTGCTTAATTGGCGGCTAAGCGGAATGTCCAAAATACCCCAATACCCATGGTCATCGAGTGCCCATATCACTGTTTCTACTTTTAAAATTACCCGTTTTGACAACCTCAACTTTATGTTAATCGATTTCAATTAATTAAAAGATCTCCTCTCCCCTTGTCACCGACAATCCTAAAGGAATCTCTAGTATTGAACATTTTGTCCCTGCGAGACATGATAAACTTCTTACATGCGCCAACATGCTTAAAAAATCACTCATAAATGTATTTATGTATTTATTTATGTATTTCTTAACGCGAACGTTCCTCGAATAATGACGTTTTGTAGATCTTGTCAATTTTGAAGTAAGAGATGGTACTCCAAAACTTGTACACGTGTACACGCCACGAGGCGTGTAATCATCGCGTTTGCCGGAAATCGTTAATCAGTAATCGATTGTTATTTTATGATATTTTTATCCTGTGTGCGACGTGCCAAACTGCATTTTCTAATGGCAGTGTTGAATGTTGATCCATCATTAACTCGTAGGCCTACAGCCAAACATCATTGCATAACACTCGTGTAGTACATTATGTAGTGTATGTATGTAGCAATATTGTATAGTACGCTCAAGGTCAAGCCATGTTCACCACTGTCTATATGCCCCCCCCCCCCCCACCACGCTCCTCAAAACCCGCGCTGAATTCGAACCTTTTTCATTCGACAATCACATGCTCATTGGGTCCTTCTTATTATAGTTATCCCGGAAATAACATTCATGCTGTCACGTACGTTAAAAAAAAATATTGGGCACTTGACAAAACGCTGTAAAGGAACGAAAATATCAGTTCAACCAGCCAACATATACTGACGTCAAGGTTCACTGAGCCAAGACACTGCAGTAAACGTAGCACACAGCATTGTTTAGCGTCCACTACAATCACGGGCGACCAGCACGCGCAGGCGTTAGAGTAGGGGTATTTATGACGCTGGGTATCCTTTTGTACTGTGAAAAAATAGATCTATCACAACAAAAACGTTTGTGCAGCTGGAAATTCCCAAATCTAATTCACGATTCGAGGAGAAAAAGTTGTTGTTGATTATTACAGAAAAATTTAAAATCTTTAAAACCAAAACGTTTAGAATATTATAACAATTTATTTATTTATTGTTGGTATTTAAATAACCCTTTTTCCTGTTGAAAATTATGGTGAATATTGTTTTTTGGGGCCATGCCCCCTTGCCCCCACCCCCTTCAAACCCACTTGGCCGCCCCTATGCCCTTCCCACTGCCACACAGTATGTCACAACTATTCACTACTACCATGCACTCGCTCACGAAGCTAGATGCCAATAGATCGAGAATAAAACCAGACTAGCTTTATGAGATGAGCGTCGAAAATTGTGGCCGAAAAACACAAATCAAACTTTTGAGTGCAGTTTGGGCGCTTAGGATGTCAAAAACGAAGGGTTGAAATGTTGTTTTTCGGAATCCTCGAACCTAATCTGAATTTAATAGACCAACAAAGTGAACCCAACCTCTAGAGGCATACCCGTTTTATGACGTTTAATATTTGCATGCAACTGTAAAAAGTTGATTTTTCTATGCAAAAACGGGCACGCATTTTAATTTTGTAGGTCCCCCTTCTACCCTTCAAACGTAACCAAATGCGTGATGTTTGGTATAACAATTTCTGTAAAGATCGAGAAGGGTGTTTTTGGCCATTTGTGAATTTAACAAAAAATATTTACCGTGCTTTTTGTGACCCAGAATGCACAAAGTTCAAAATTTTAAAAAGTGTCAAGGACCGAACTCGAACGCCTCCACCTAGCCCGGGCTCGAACCTAGGTTTTCAAAACAATCTTAATTAAATACCTTCAACCTTCCGCTATATTAAAGAGCCTTGGTCGTTCCAAATAAAACAGAGGAAAGCCAATATATTAGGCTTTTAAAGTTGCACCGCAAAATTGTAAAAAATTTAAAACTTGTGACATGTCCCTAGCCCTATAGGGAGATACCAACAGGGGGTCCGGCAGACTCAGTGGAGAAGGGGCGTGGGGGGACTGCAGGTGGGTGGTCTTCGAATTTTGGGGCCCGCCACTTCGTTCTAAAAAAAATTTTTGGGGAAAAAGTCGCAGAAGGAACGAAGAAGTTTTTTACGAATACAGAGAGAGGCGAAGTAGAATCATAAAGAATTCAAGTTTATTTGTAGAGGAAGGTCCAGCGAAACCTTAAAGGTCGCAGAGGAAAAAACGGGGGGGGGTGGAAACCCACTTTACAAAAAAAGGGACGATAAGAGAGGAATATTAAATAAGCTGAATAATCAATCAACAAAAAGAAAAGTTCAATCAAGTTTATTACCAAGCCCACTCAATGGTTGCCCTTAAATAGAACACAAGTTATACATTAGCCACACTATTAGTGGGCCTACTTAAACCTAGAAAATATACAGGTTATACACTTCACAATATTAGTGGGCTTACAAAGCCTAGAAAATAACAGGTTATACCTTTTACAATTAATAACAATATTACCTGGACAGGTAGGCTAGTATCCAAAAATCAAAGGTAATGACCTCAGTTAGGCCTACAGGTCATGCATGTCTCCTTGACACAAAATGGAGGCCACTTGACAGGAAATTATGGCAATCTTAGGCCCGAAAAGTAATTGTAAAAATTCTAGCTTCCCTTTTCCCAAGCTCTACTGGGCCTCGAACCTTGGACCCAAAGGCAGTATTACCGTAGGAATATTTTATTTACAAAAAAATTTACATACAAAATCAGTGGTGTACCACCTCAAATATTACTCAGGCTCCTAGGCCTCTGTAGTTCGGAACCTTATCCTGAACTTATCATCAGTCGAGCCACTCGTAGGCCTAGATCGGGTCTTGAACCACAGATCCCTTCTACACCGTTTCCCCGTAGGGTTTATCGCAACAGAACCAAAACAGTCGGAACTGGGACACTGTCAGCCTTCTGACGTACCCGTGTACAAACATTGTTGGTCTGTCCAAACAAAGGAGAATAGTTAAACTGTATATGGAGCAGTGATATGTAAATGCTAAGAGCTACCCCTGCTCTAGCTTGAACACCCGTCATAGGGACTAAACTTATAGGCCAAAATGGGCACACAGCAGGCTACGGTCTTGGGGCCGTAGCAATAGGGAAATCAAATGTTCGTCTAGCACCCATGTATTAGGAAGAGTAAGCCGGGTGAGACTAGTATCAGGCTAAGGGGCCCCGATAACTAGTTGGAGAATTCTAGATAAGGTCTAAAGGGGTTTGGTAGGCCTAGGGCTTAGGCCTATGCTTGGCTACAGATCTCTAGTTTCAACTAACACAGTCCACAAAAGTCACTGGGCCTTTACAAAAAACC